>CAWVOZ010000209.1:0-68618 GCA_963931855.1 Philhelius festivus | reverse complement strand
AGTGCCATATTCGTTTTCCAAGAAGTACCCACTACACTGAAAATAAAAATCGTCATAAAAATTCTTAAAACCGTTTATTGACTTACTTTTCATTGTCGCAATGAAGTTTTTATTGTCACAATAAACTTTTATTGATTTCAGATTTCCGTAATCAATAAACTTTTTATTGTGACAATTAATTTGAGTTTATTGAATTCGAAATCGGAAAATAATAAGCTATTTAGTACCGCAATAAACTCATACATTGTCCCAATAAACTTTTTAATTGAATTAAGCATTAAAAATCGTTTATTGTGACGATAAATAAGTTATTACAATTTAATATTATTTTCTAAGCCCCAGTTGTAATTTTATATATAATTAACAGTTTATTTCCATAGTAAACGAGTTCAAAATTTGAATCGATTTCTTTTTGCATAAAATAATTGACCAATATTAACAATTTCCAAAATCTAATCTACCTAATTGTATTTGGTTTCTTATTCTATTTAACTTTTATTTGAAAGATCTGATCTTGAAATAAAATGTTTAAAATTAGAAGTTATTTTCTATATTTATTTTTAAGTTCACAAAAAATCCGAATTAGCATTTCAATAAACCTTTTACTGTCGCAATAAACTATTTCTTGATATTTCCATTTTCAAAAACCTTTTATTGTCACAATAAACTTTTAATTGATAATCCAAACTGCCATTTCAAAAAACAGTTAACTTTCAACTAACCATTTATTGTCACAATAAACCTTTTATTGTCGCAATAAACTAGTTATTGATAATCCAAACTGCCATTTAAAAATACAGTTAACTTTCAACTAACCATTTATTGTCACAATAAACCTTTTATTGTCACAATAAACTATTTATTGATATTTCTATTTCAAAAAAACAGTTAACTTTCAATAAACTATTTATTGTCCCAACAAACAGTTTATTGTCGCAATAAACTATTAATTGATAATCCAGACTACCATATCAAAAAACAGTTAACTTTCAATAAACTATTTATTGTCCCAACAAACAGTTTATTGTCGCAATAAACTATTAATTGATAATCCAGACTGCCATATCAAAAAACAGTTAACTTTCAATAAACTATTTATTGTCCCAACAAACAGTTTATTGTCGCAATAAACTATTAATTGATAATCCAGACTGCCATATCAAAAAACAGTTAACTTTCAATAAACTATTTATTGTCCCAACAAACAGTTTATTGTCGCAATAAACTATTAATTGATAATCCAGACTGCCATATCAAAAAACAGTTAACTTTCAATAAACTATTTATTGTCCCAACAAACAGTTTATTGTCGCAATAAACTGTTTATTGGCGCAATAAACTGTTTCTTGTCGCAATAAACTATTAATTGATAATCCAGATTGCCATATCAAAAAACAGTTAACTTTCAATAAACTATTTATTGTCCCAACAAACAGTTTATTGTCGCAATAAACTGTTTATTGGCGCAATTAACTGTTTCTTGTCGCAATAAACTGTTTATTGGCGCAATAAACTTTTTATTGTCGCAAACAACCATTTATTGTCTTAGCTAACCCAAACGCACAATAAGAATTGTGGGACGATTCAGTCTATTCCTTGTTCTTGTCGTGATCGTGTGTTTCGTGAGTAAACGTCATATCTATTAATTTATAACAGAGTATACCAAGTGTTGTGTTAAAAATAAAACAATTAATAAGTTTGTAGTAGAAATATTAAAATATAAAATATAATACATTCAAAAAGTTACAAAAAAATCTTGTGCGAGTGGTTAATTTCAATTCCATATAAGTAAGTATTGCATTTTTCCTCGCACTGAAAAAAAGCGTTGAACAATAAAATTGATTTCACTAATTATTGCCGCATTTGAATTTCTTTTGGTCAGAAAATGGTTTATTGGGAATATTTTAATAATAATTTCCCATTTTAAAATGGTTGACCAAAAAGCACTTAACTTTTAATAAACAAACAATTAATTCGCACAATAAACAGATTGCCATATCAAAAAACAGTTAACTTTCAATAAACTATTTATTGTCCCAACAAACAGTTTATTGTCGCAATAAACTGTTTATTGGCGCAATAAACTGTTTCTTGTCGCAATAAACTGTTTATTGGCGCAATAAACTGTTGCTTGGCGCAATAAACTTTTTGTTGCCACAATAAACCATTTATTGTCACAATAAACCATTAATTGTCACAATAAACCATTTATTGTCACAATAAACCATTTATTGTCACAATAAATCATTTATTGTCACAATAAACCATTTATTGTCGCAATAAACCATTTATTGTCACAATAAACCATTTATTGTCACAATAAACCATTTATTGTCACAATAAACCATTTATTGTCACAATAAACCATTTATTGCCACAATAAACCATTTATTGTCACAATAAACCATTATTTGCCGAAATAAACTATTTATTGATGCAGATTTAGATCCGATTTTTTCATCTCCAGTTAACTATCTGACAAATAAAAATAAACAAACATTTGTGCATTTTCTATTTTTCAATTTTAACACGTTTGAACACGTTTTTACTAACCCATGTTTGCTTGTTCTATCAGACATTTTTATCTGACGTAAGAAAAGTCGGTCCTTATTGTTTTTAATTTTTTGTTAACTTTTTGTTCTTTTCTTCTTTTTATTTTCATATTGTACGCGAACTACAAGTACAAGTCCAGCTGTTAGATAAACAATAAAACTCAAAGATATAATTTTGAAAAATTATAGAAAACTAAATATCGAAAGAATAGACAAGGTGAGTTATTTTATTAATATATGTATGTACATATTCGGGGCTATCGTGAATAAAATTTCCCACGGAATTTCTCCCATCTTCTAAAATTGGAAATGTTCACAATTTTTAACTGCTTCTTGTAGTCTCAAATTTGGTTCATCAAAATGACAGTCCCGCTGCCACGAAATATTCATTTTTGATGTCATTACATTATAAGAGAAACTGCAACCATAATTCACGTTTCCAGTAATCGACGATGGGAAAAAATCCGTGAGAAATTTTATTCGCGATAGCACCCATTAAACAAATTAAACAAAACTCTAATGTGTTACTTGAATGCTGCATTATTTTTAAATTCCGAAAATTGACAGTCTAAATGATTCGTAGATTTTTTTAAGTCAACAGTCTTTCATTCTTTAAATTATTCCTTTTTTCTCTATAATTCTTTCTTAGGATTTTCGATAGATCAGAAGTTCAAAGCAATATTGTTTGATCAGTTTTAGGTTCGATACAAAAAACTACAAAATTAAAGTCAAGTTAAGCAAGAAGTCATTTTAATTTATTACAAAAATGATTTGTTTTATTTGCAAGGCTAAATTTAATGCTATAAACACACTCATACAACACTTAAAACAAGTACATTATTTAAGCTCTTTTAGCACTTTTCGATGTAGGGAAAATTTTTGTACGCAGTCATTTCAGAATTTAAGCAGCTATAAAAAGCATTTAAGCCGTAAACATATTCAGAGCTCCGGGGTTGAATGTGCTGAACATAATGTTTCTGGTGAAAATAATTCTAATTCTGGGATACTTCTAAATGATGAAGAAAGATTTTTTAATAAAAATGATCGTAAGACATCCTTGTTTAGCGATGACATAGAAATGTTGGCACCTAATGTTAGGGAAAAGACAAATATAGAAGATGGTCTCAAGGATGTCTACGATTCTGCGATTCGGTTTGTTTTGAGATTGCATGACAATAACAGCTTTTCAAGAAAAAACATATCTGAAATTCAAGAACTTGTAAAAAAGTATATTTTGAGTCCAATACTTGATTTGTTTACATCGTTTTCCGACAAAATTTCAAAACAATGTACTATTGAAGTTCAAAACGAGATGTCGAGTTTAATATCGAATTGTCGCAATCCTTTCACGTATTGCAATACAGACTATATGTTATTTGAATGGTTAAAAAAACAAAACCTAATAGAAGACCTGCAATCTTTTTCTTTAAACAACGAAGTTCAAAGAGTTTTTAAAAATGGAAGTCTTACATATGACGCTAAAGAAGTTAAAGCTATTTTAATGCCTTTAAAATTTCAATTTAAGCAATTTTTCGAGAAAGGTGATACCTTAGATAAAACACTTCGCTATATGGAAAAATTAAACATTTCTAACGAAAATAAGTCAAATTTTATTCAAGGTGAACTTTGGAGGGCAAAAGTTAAAATGTATCCTGAAAAAATTCTTGTCCCATATTTTTTATACACCGATGATTTTGAAATCAACAATCCTTTGAGTTCACATGCTGGTGTTCACTCAATGTGTGCTGTTTACTACTCATTTCCTTGTCTCCCTTGGAAAGAGTCCAAATTAGATAATGTGTTTTTAGCGGGTATTTTAAAATCTTCAGACATTAAATTTTTTGGAAACAATGCATGTTTTCAAACCTTAGTACGAGAGCTGCAAAGCATCGAAGTTGACGGAATCAAAATCAGATTAAAAACCAATGTTTCAGTGCAAGTTCATTTTATTTTAGGTATTATTTTAGGCGATAATTTAGGTTTGAATTCTTTTTTAGGTTTTAACAAATCTTTTTCTAGCAACTCTTACTGTAGGTTTTGCAAAGTTAAAAAATCAGAAGCTCAATCATTATCATTTCAAAAAGTTGATTTACTTAGGGACCGTTTAAATTACAGAAACGATATTCTTGTCTCTAACTCTTCCGAAACAGGAATACAAATAGAATCTCACCTTAATCAAATTCCATCTTTCCATGTTGCCGAAAATTATTGTGTTGACCTCATGCACGACGTATTTGAAGGAATATGTCACTATGATATTTGTCATGTCATAGAATATTTTATATTTACAGCAAGTTATTTTTCCTTGCAAACTCTAAACTTAAGAAAGCAATGTTTTGAGTACGGACCAATCGAAATTGATCATATGTCAGGGGAAATAAAGTTAAATCATATACAAAGTAAACATCTTAAAATGACAGCCCGAGAAATGATGACTTTTATTTCATTCTTTCCTATAATGATTGAGGACCTTGTACCCGATGATGACGAGGCTTGGAAATTTATTCTTAATTTTATTGAAATAATAGACTACTTGCTTCTTTTTGAAATTAATGATAATATCATTTCGATGTTAGAAGAGAAAATTCGTATGCACCATGTAGACTATGTTCGTCTCTTTAAAGATACACTTAAACCAAAGCATCATAATCTAACGCATTACCCTTATATTATCAAAAAATCGGGGCCTATTAGAAACATGTGGTGTTTTAAGTTTGAAGCAAAGCATAAAAATTTCAAATTGTATTCACATGCTATTACGTCGCGGAAAAATGTTTGTTTGACATTAGCAAAAAAATACCAACTTAAGACTGCATATAAATTTCATAACAGCGAAAATGAATTAAATTGCTTTGAAATAAATGATAAACACAAGATAGATAGTAATTTTAGTAGCATTGTATCTGGAATGTTAAGAGTACCTACATCCGACATAGAATTTTATTCAAAAGCGAAACTCGAAGGTTACACATATAAGCCGAACTTCTACATAGCATGTTTCAAGAATGATATGTTATTTTTTTTAATATTAGATATAGTTTTTTTTAAAAAAGCAAATGTATTGTTTTTTTGCCAAAAACTTAATAAAGTTCAGTACAATCCCCATATTCTATCTTATGAAATTGATGAAAAAAAGTTAGGTGAATTTTCTTTGATACCATTGAATGATATTGTTGGTCCACCAATTAATTTAATTAAAACTGCAAAAGGTAAAACAATTTTAAGAGTCAAAGAATATTTTTGTTCTTACGATCATTAAATGGCTGTTTACACGTTAGTTACATAGGGTTTGGTTACACATTTAAGCTAAGTGTACACGATTGGTAGATCTTACAATATTGTAAGATCTTACAATGTCTGACAATTATCTACCAATGAGCTGACAAATAAGTTGTGTGTGTACACGGTTGGTACAAAATCTACCAATCTCTTACAATTAATTGTCAGAAGTTGGCTGACAATTCATTTTCAGATAGCCGGCTTAATACCTACCAATTAATTGTAAGAGATTGGTAGATTTTCTACCAACCGTGTACACACACAATTAATTGTCAGTTTTTGTTGGTTATGGAAACTGACAATTAAACCTTGGCTGCAAATTTTCTGACAATGAAAAAATTGTATGATGCTAAAAAACGAACATCTTATAATTTCTTCATTGTCAGAAACGTCAGACAACAATAAAAATTGGCAGGCCTGACAATAAATTGTGTGTGTACACGATTATCAAATACCTTACAATTTACCGTCTTACAATTAATTGTCAGATACATTTTCTGACATTTAATTGGAAGATTACACGATTGTCAGCTAGCGTACACATGATTGTTAGATTTCTTACAATTAATTGTCAGACAATGATCTAACAATTAATTGTCAGACAAATTTTCTGACAATTAATTGTAAGACTACACGGTTGTAAGACATTGTAAGCATGTTTTTCACTGACAGATCTGACAATATTGTAAGATCTACCAATCGTGTACACTTAGCTTTACATCATTTAAATTATTTATGCGTACACTCTATCTACACTGCAACACTTCATATATCATGTTCATATTCAATTCATTTTCAACGCTAACACTCAAAAATAAAAATATTTTTCTTACATAAACCACAGAAACAGATTACACGACACACCACACCCAATACACCACACCCAATACACCACACCCAATACACCACACCCAATACACCACACCAAATACATATGCATTTCTTATACGATCTCATACTACAGCTTTTTCGCAAACAAGGGAGTGTTCACACACAGCTGGTCTGTTTGATTAGCAAGTTAGTCAATGTGAAACCCCTAGTCAAATCAGTAGGAACTTTAATCTCGTCTTGAGAATTTTTAGAAAAAATTAAATTATAGACTTTGAATAAATCAAGATAAATTGGAAATGGACTACCTAAGTACCGACGACGAAACCGTCACCGACGACATTATTCCATCAGAAAAGGTCAACGAAGATGAAAGCATCGGCGAATCGCAGTGTATTGGCAGCGAAGAGATGATCCCAGTCCACATCGATACGGGAGAAGCGAGCGTCATCAACGTGTGTGCTGACAGCGAGGAGATGATCCCAGTCCACAGCAATACGGAAGAATCGAGTGTCATCAGCGTGGAGGTGTTATCGGATGACGCACTGCAAAAACTTCTCTCGGATCTTCAATCCAACTCAACCAAAGAAGTTGATGAACTCTCGGCGCTCTTAAAAAGCTGGAATCAGGAGGAACTCATCCAACATTTTAAAGGTTTGTGATTTTACTTGATTTGTCTAGTAATAATCTGTTGTATTTTGTATAAACATGATAACTCCATTGAAAAAATGTAATTAATAGACTACCATCCTTATTGCGACTTTGATACTTTCTGCCCATATTTTCATTATTTTATCCATGAAAACTGGACGTACATACGTTCAGAGGTGACTAATTATTTAGTTTTATACTTGCAAAAGCTGTTTTACTATATTTTAATAAACATTTGAGAGTCTTAAATGAAAAATAACTAATTTAGGATTTATCATGTTTATACCAAACACCACAGATGTGAACATCGTCGGTATGTTGCAAAAAGAGCTCAAGTTCATTTTTTTGTTTTACGACTTGATGCAAAAATATCCCAAAAGCCCATTGGGCCTTACCAATAAACAAATTTAGAGACGACTTTAATATCTGAGCAAAATTAACCATTATTTAATGGACTCTATATAACTGACCATACATGTTAAATTTTATTTTTTTAGTTCCGTATAATAAATGGTTCATAATTAAGAGTCCAATTAAATATTAAGTTTACAACATGTATGGCTAACTATATAGAGCTCATTACATATTGGTTCATTTCACTCAAATATTAAAGTCGTCTCTAAATTTGATTATTGGTAAGGCCCAATGTTTTATGCCGTTTAAAAAAATCCCATGTCTATTTAATTTACTTTTGTAGTTATTGTATCAAAACCATTCATTGAATGTCCAAAACACCCAAATAGTGGTGCAAAAAAGATTCAGGTGCACCTGGATCCTAATAACAAAAAAGTGGACTTGAAGTCTTTTTGCAGCATACCGACTGTAGATGTGTATGTACAATATTTTTCACACAGCAACATCACATATTGGAGCTTCATTTTATGTAAAATACTGATATCTACAGTAATACATATGAACATTCAATTCAAATTTTAAAAGCAAATGCATTCGGACAAATTTCAATGACGAAAAAATATCATTTTAATGGGCACTTTTGTATGGGCTTCGTCCCATCGGTGTAACACATAATGAGCTAGGTACATCACTGGAAAAGTGTCGTTTTATTCTTAAGTTTATTAAATTACTTCATTCATCGAGACCTTGATATTATATAGGTCACTATGTGTTAAACCTATGGGACGAAACCGCCTATTCTCCTTTCTCATACGAATTTCTCATACTAACTAACCAATGTTTTTTTTTTTTTTAAGATGAAGACGTAGATATAAATGTCCTGAAAACAATTGAATGCCACCACTTGCCACAAATTTTAAAGCCGTTTAAGTACACTACTCTCATCAGATTTGAAAACAATTTGAGAGTATGGAGAGAATCTATTGGACAGTCGCTTTTTCTTTATAGCCGATCGCATTTCGGTTTATTTGACGATGGTCCAAGTTCATCCTCAAGATCTTCTCCCTACCCTGTTTCCAGACCAGCATCGCGAACTTCATCACCGAATCCTAATAATTGCTCTGTAACACTATCAACGATTTTAAGTAACAACGAAAATGCACTTTCAATTGCCCAAAGCTATGCCGAAACAAAAAAATTAAATGAAAAACAACGAAATCAGTTGATTGGTGTTATAGCGCAGTATTTCATCATGAATAAAATCCATCTTGAACTAGGTGGTAGCTATAAATTGGAAAAGGAAATCATTGAACGATTTCCTAGTGAAAAACTGGTAAGCCTTTTTATAAGAAATCAATTCAATTTTATATAATTTTAATTATATTTTTATTAATAAATTACGAGTATAATACCTTACAAAGAGGTGAAATAATTTAAAATCTCTTCTTTTCCACTTTTAAATATGAGAAAGTGTTCCTTCGGGAAGTTAACTACGTACATATTTAACAAAATCACATCAGAACTCATTACTTCATATCAGGGTTGCAAAAGCTTAAGTCACTTTTTAGCTCAAGCTTACCTTTAATTCACAAGCTATTGGGTTACTTCTGAATTAAAAAAAAAATTCAATTCACAAGATAGTTGGTGACATTTGAATTTAAAAAAAATTAAATCAGAAGACTTATGAATTAAAAAGATTAATTCACAACCTGCTACTAAGTGACTTATGAATTTAAAAAAATTAATTCATAACCTAGTTTGTAGATTGGAAATTATTAACCCTGGATGGTTATCCTTCGTCGAATCGACGAACACCCTTTTTATTTTGTATAATTTCTTTTTAACTATTCATCCCTTTTAATTCAATCTTTGTACAACATCAGTTGGTGTTGATCTCTACCAGTGAGCGAATTTATGGTATCCTGTGATCAATTAAAAT
The DNA here is from genome assembly GCA_963931855.1 of Philhelius festivus. Taxonomy (NCBI): domain Eukaryota; kingdom Metazoa; phylum Arthropoda; class Insecta; order Diptera; family Syrphidae; genus Philhelius; species Philhelius festivus. The sequence goes on along the minus strand of CAWVOZ010000209.1, from coordinate 59,015 downwards.
GTTTTGTTTTTAAAGGTATGTTCGTCGAAACGACGAAGGATAACTTTTGTGTGATTTTTGTATGAACACATTTTTTTCTTATTTTGTTATTTGGGGTATTTTTTGTTGATTTTTCTTGTAATAGCATATTAAAACCATCCAGGGTTAAGCTTGTTTTGACAATTGGTTATTTAATTATTAATGAAACCAGTTTTCAAGCTTTTGGAGCATTGTGTGTGAGTAACCGATTCTGCAGTCCCTATAACCCAATAGAATAAAAAGCAATATCGATAAAATAAAACACACACAATTCTCCAAGAGCTTGAAAACTTGTTTCGTTAATAATTAAATAATTTATGTAGTCAAAACAAGCTTACAAATTTCCAATCTACCAAGTAGCTTAAGAATACATTTTTTTTTATTTATAAGTCACTTAGTAGGTTGTGAATTATTTTTTTTATGAATCATAAGTCGCTAACTAACTTTTGAATTTAATTTTTTTTTAATTCACAAGTCATCTACAGACTTATGACATGGACTTTTTTAATTAAAAAATTCGCAACCCTGCTTCATATACATTTTGAGGCTCGAAAGCTCGATTTTTTTTAAAACCATACTATTCTACTTGTCGTTCAAAGTTTTGTTCGTTTTGCAAAGTGGAAAAGAAGAGTTTTTTTTGTCCCACACAAAATTTTTTTTAAAGCAATATTTTTAAAGTAAATATTCAATATTTTGCAGGAGTACTATAGGTCTGGGAAGAGGGGGAAGATCTACAATAAATATAGCAATTTGAAATTCATTTTAAAAACAATGAATACCCCAACGTCAAGTAAGCCCAGGAGTGAAAAAACTGTGGATGTAGACACAGACACAGAAGTCGAAATGGGTAAGTCTTATTTATTTATTTACCTACATAACATCACTTGTCGATTTATTTTTACTTGCGACTTGACTTACATATAGGTACTATAAGGCAAGTTATCATTCGTAAAAAAATCGAACTCGAGATTTCGATCAAAGTTGACATTACGATGATACCGAAGACTAAAAAAGTGGGTCTCGCAATTGTGTCTGTTTGACTACAGCCTAAACGCCGATTTTCTTTAAATGTCTTACCCCCACACATTTTTTAAGACCGTAAATAACGGTACCTGTCATACAATTTTTTTTCGAAATTTTATAAATATTTTTTTCTCCAAAAATGTTCGACATATATTAAAAATAAAGATACAAAAAAATTTAATTTAGTTAAAGCTAGATAATGGTTGACAAAAATTTCAGAAAAATGGTCAGTGGGGGTACCCGCCATGGAACTAGTTTTTAGTTTCTGATTTTCTTAAAAACTGTACCACCGATTTAGATAATTTTTTTTATGCTAAAGCCCCCAGTAAGTCAAACACACTTGTGTATTAAAATTTTCCAAAATATTTTTTTTTGATTTTTAAAAACAGTTTTAAAAAACGTTAAAAATGGTTTCCAAAAATATTATTTTGCTCAAAAAACGGCGCGCGCCTAGAATTTTGATAAATTTTTTTTCTTTACATTAATTTTTATGATCTTTAATTTAATAAAAAAAAAATTGAAATCAAGATATTACAGCTTGTACCTACCATAGAACATTTTTTTAAAATTTTGAATGACTTATTATCGACATAAGGGATTTTAATGAAATTTTTTATAGGTTTGGTTAAAAAAAAAAATAAAAAACATTGCATTTCGAAACTTAAAAAAAATATAATTTGAATTTTTGAAAAAAAAAAAGAATATTTTTTTGTGGAAAATTTCAAAAACAGCTCAATATTTTTGTTTGGAAATTTAATTTTCATTCGTACAATAATAAAATCAAGTTTTTTCTTGAAAAAGGTTTAAAAAATTTGTATATAAAAGCTTATTTATTTAAAGAAACCACTGCCTAGATAAATTCATATTTGCATAGCATTCTGTTTTTGTCTCATACTACGAAAAGAATTTATACTTATTAATTTTATCCTTTTGAACAATTTTCGCTTATAACATTCCTTTGTAAAATTGCTAGTCGATTACATTTTCGTGCATTTTATTTTTGAAACCTGGGGCCTGTTCCTCATCATCTACATCAATTACATCAACGACTCTAAACAATATGTGAGTCCGATTAAACTTCACGAAGTCATTTTTAACCTTCTGAACTAATTTACCATCAATGAGTATTTTCCAATTTCAATCAAGCGAAACTATTGGTTTCTGAAATAGTTCATGTAATTTGATGAGAAACAGGAGCTTGAATATTATTTTTATTAATTTATTTAAAAAAACTAATAAGTACATATTTATGGTTTTCAGTTCCAGAAGAAAATGCTGAAACGTGCTATCAAGCACTAAGATTTGACAACCTTAGTTCCGAGGAATTTGATAGGTGCTGGAAAGCGTGTTCCAAATCGAGACTCACGGATATAAAAAACTCTACAACAACATCGGACATTTTTAAGAAATGGCCCCAATACAAAATTCCTTCTGGCTTTCGATTTGTAAGTCAAACTTGAGTAGATATATACTTCTTTCAAAAGTTTTTTTTTTAATTTTCTGATACAAGTTCCAACTTTGGGAACTTCTTAGAATCATTTCATAAAAAGTGCTGGCCTTAAAAATACACTCAATGAATAAATATTTTAATTTGTTTTCTTAAAGGTGGACATGGATTTTGCGTACATGTTTAAAAGCCATAATTCTCTCCTTGATCGATGGGAACAAGTTTTTACTAAGATACGAGAATTTTTAAAAACGGAAGATCGGGTTAAGGAGAAAACAATTAAGGGCGTTCTGGAGAAGATAGCATCCGATAATATTCCAGAAAGTAAGTTGAATATTATGTAGTTATTTTATTTTTGCCTATTAAAAACGAAAATAGTTTATTTCCGTATTAAAAATGACAGGTACTAAAGGAGAATGGGCATAATTTTATGGGTTGCATCACATTGGTGTAACACTTAAAGACCTATGTATAGGGTTTTCCAATAAGAGGTGTTATTTTGATATTCAAAGAAAAATGGCATTTTTGGAGATAAATGATCGGATGTTTATTTCATTATAAAGAGGAAGGTATGCCGTTAATAATGGAACACAACATCAGCCAAATGGTCTCCAAGACCACGCTTACAGGACCATATCCTTTTCATGAAAATTTCCATAACCAAATCGCAAAGTGGCTGCCCTATGTCCTCGATAGCCTCACGAATTTCATCTTTGAGGTCTTGAATCGACGCTGGGCTGTTGGCGTAGACCTTATCTTTCACGTGGCCCCAAAGGAAGAAGTCGCAAGGTGTTAAATCACAAGATCCCAGCCCAGCGTCGATTCAAGACCTCAAAGATGAAATTCGTGAGGCTATCGAGGACATAGGGCAGCCACTTTGCGATTTGGTTATGGAAAATTTCATGAAAAGGATATGGTCCTGTAAGCGTGGTCTTGGCGGCCATTTGGCTGATGTTGTGTTCCATTATTAACGGCATACCTTCCTCTTTATAATGAAATAAACATCCGATCATTTATCTCCAAAAATGCCATTTTTCTTTGAATATCAAAATAACACCTCTTATTGGAAAACCCTATATATCATATTCATTCTCCTTTATACATCAATGAATATCGAACCCTTTCCACCAAATTATCGTAAGCGACACAAACAAAGTATGAGAAGAAAACAAAATTTTACTTCTGATCCATATAACCACTTATGTCTAAAGTCAGCATTGAATATTTACAGTGCTTTAGCTGCAACATGACAACAGGTTTGATGGCTTCAATTGGTACTAACAAAATTCAATAATTTATTTTCTTTCTAAAACATCCCTTACGATAAAATGCAGGAAAAGGGTCGATATAGCGAAATTCGAGATTGGCTCCCATTTATTGACCCGATTTATCTTATCTTTTACAAAAGTTTATATCTACTATACTAGTTTTATTTAAGTACTACATAATTTTATAACAAAATTTTATATACACGTTTTCATTCTTATTTTCAGACTGTCGGGATGCTGCTCTCTTGTGGGCACTTCACGGGTACTTAGTACCCACACATAAGTTCGTGCGAAAAGATCGCAAGGGAATGAAGACATCGATAAAACCAACTATCAAGGACTCGCAGGAATCTTTTATCTTTGTGGCGGGATCAATTCAGGTAGCTGAGGACCACATCCAGTACCTGCAACAAAAAGGAGACAATGTGCAACCCTTCATTATTTTGGTGGGTAAAGATGTTATAAATTTTAGGGAAATCTTTTTATATTTTGATGGAGTGAAGTTTCCATTCATTAGTTTTATCCGAGCAGTGGACATCTGTTTCAAAACTTTTTTCCTTTTCAACCTCGAATTCCCAAATCAAAGTTCCAATTTTTGGAATTTTATGCAGTCGCTCTATTTTCCGAACAAACAAAAATGTTGTACAAAAGCACATATCCTCCTGAGTGCAATAAAAGAATAAATTTTTTAGAGATTCTCTTGAATCAAATCCCATGTTCAGAACAACAGTGGCACTAAAAAAAAATTAGTTTTGAGTTATGGGTGATATAAGCGAACCTCGTGTGGAAACTAGACGAGTATCTGACTCATTAACTCGAAAGTGTAAATTTTTGTTAGTGTCACTGTGGTTCTCGGCATGCGATATTTCAAAACTAGCACCGCTATTACAGTTGTTAATTATGAAAATGTTTGATAAATACTGAAATTTGGTACTTTTAAACTCAATTTTATTTAAGGTTCCAGTACGGTCTAGAACGCCAAAAATCGCACGATTTTTGGGAATTTTTTTCTTGGAAACTTTATTAGGTACTAACATAATTCTTTTTTAAATAATGAATACATGCGTCAAGAGTACAAATTTTTTTTTTTTTTAATTTTCGAATTTTGGCTGAATTATTGAGGGCCCACCATCGACTCATCAAAAAATACATTGTCCCATTGTGGAAAGGATTGGCTGTACTGAAACAAAAAAATCAAAATCGGGTATTTAAAGAAAGATTTCTTGCGAGACAATTTACCACAATTTGCTTAAAAAATAAAAAACGAAAAAAATGTCAAGTTTTGAAAAAAAAAAATTGGCTATTTTTTAGGCCATTTTTGGGTCGCGATTTTTTTTTTGTGTTCATAACTTTTTGGTCAAATTGTGGTAAATTGTCTTAGAAAACATAAAAACAATCAAGTTGCGACAAGTTTTTTGAAAATCGGTTCAGTAGCTCCGGAGATTAACTGTCCGCAATGGGACAATGTATTTTTTGATGAGTCGACGTTGGACCCTCTATAATTCAGCCAAAATTCGAAAACTTAAAAAAAATTTTTGTACTCTTGACGCATGTATTCTTTATTTAAAAAAGAATTATGTTAGTACCTAATAAAGTTTCCGAGAAAAAAATTCCCAAAAATCGTGCGATTTTTGGCGTTCTAGACCGTACTAGTACCTTAAGAAATTATCAACTATCTGACAATATTTGTCAATTTTCTTTCTGTCATAAGGGTAAGCATGATTAAATGACCAAAACTTTTTTTAATTGGGTTATAAAATATCGAATTTCAATTTTTATTAACTATTTATTTATAATTTACAACCATAATACGGTTGTAGGTATTTTGGTTAGTGCCACTGTTGTCCTCAACGTGGGATTTGATTCAAGAGTTTTCATTTTTAACTTAAGACTTCCTTTTCCAAGTTTTGTAACTTTTTATAAAAAAGGATATAAAGAATAATTTGTATTCGTTTAAATACATGTATGAAAAGTTTACTTGCTCCAAAGTAATTTAAATTTTTGTCCAGCTTAAAGCTAATGCTGTTTATCGCTTATATTAAAATGTACATTTAGTTTATATTGTAATAAATAATAAAAATAATAATAATAATAATAATAAATGATATAGTTTAATAAAATATCTTATAACGTTTAACTAAAATGTTTCATTTTTGAACTTAAAATTCTTAAAAATTTCAGGAAAGGTTGGAAATAAAATGTAAGTATATTTAACATGTACGTATTGCCACAGTAAATTATTTATAGAAATTTTAAAAATATATTAAACATTTTATTTATTTATATATATCAATAATTTAATTATTTATATATGTACATATACTTATATCAATGAATAGAAATTTTAATCTTTTACTAAAATTTTTATCAATATGTTATTTGTGGCAATAAACTGAGTTCTTTGCGCCAATTGATTAGTTAATTGCGGCAATAAACGAGTTTACTGCGCTAATAAATGAATTTATTACCACAATAAACCGATTATTGTGGCAATAAACAGTCAATTGCGCCAATAAATTGAGTGCATTGCGCTAACTAATGAATTTATTGCGACAATAAACGGTTAATTGTGCCAATAAACTGAGTTAATTGCGACAATAAATGAGTTTATTGCGACAATAAACGAGTTTATTGCGACAATAAACGGTTAATTGTGCCAATAAACTGAGTTAATTGCGACAATAAATGAGTTTATTGCGACAATAAACGAGTTTATTGCGACAATAAACGGTTAATTGTGCCAATAAACTGAGTTAATTGCGACAATAAATGAGTTTATTGCGACAATAAACGAGTTTATTGCGACAATAAACGGTTAATTGTGCCAATAAACTGAGTTTATTGCGACAATAAACGGTTAATTGTGCCAATAAACTGAGTTAATTGCGACAATAAACGAGTTTATTGCGACAATAAACGGTTAATTGTGCCAATAAACTGAGTTTATTGCGACAATAAACGAGTTTATTGCGACAATAAACGGTTAATTGTGCCAATAAACTGAGTTTATTGCGACAATAAACGAGTTTATTGCGACAATAAACGGTTAATTGTGCCAATAAACTGAGTTAATTGCGACAATAAACGAGTTTATTGCGACAATAAACGAGTTTATTGCGACAATAAACGGTTAATTGTGCCAATAAACTGAGTTAATTGCGACAATAAATGAGTTTATTGCGACAATAAACGAGTTTATTGCGACAATAAACGGTTAATTGTGCCAATAAACTGAGTTTATTGCGACAATAAACGAGTTTATTGCGACAATAAACGGTTAATTGTGCCAATAAACTGAGTTTATTGCGACAATAAACGAGTTTATTGCGACAATAAACGGTTAATTGTGCCAATAAACTGAGTTAATTGCGACAATAAACGAGTTTATTGCGACAATAAACGAGTTTATTGCGACAATAAACGGTTAATTGTGCCAATAAACTGAGTTAATTGCAACAATAAATGAGTTTATTGCGACAATAAACGGTTAATTGTGCCAATAAACTGAGTTAATTGCGACAATAAATGAGTTTATTGCGCCAATAAACTGAGTTTTTTAATTAACCGTTTATAGCAATTAACCATTTATTGCCGCAATAAACGGTTTATTGCGCCAATAAACTCTTTCAAAAAACATTTTTAAAAATCAATAAACGTTTTTAAAAATCAATAAACGTTTTTTAAAATCAATAAACAGTTTATTGAAAAATTATGGAAAAATGAAATCAATAAACAGCCGTTTATTGTCGCAAGAAACTAGTTTATTGGACGAGTTTTAATTAAAAAGTTCATTGTCGCAATTAAATTTTTAATTGATATTATGTACCTTTTTGGTTCAGTGTATATACCCCTTATCAAATTAGCGAGGTAAATGCTACGACATCTACAGCCCGCCTTATTAAATAATCATATTGCACATTCAGTGCACCTAAATTCATTTTGTCTTTACTATTTTGGAATTCCATAGAATTTTGTCTCTTATCTTCTCAATTCATATTGGCTTATAGCCAGGGGCGTATTTACCCTAGGGCTAAAAGGGCTACAGCCCGGGGCGGCAAGGCTCCTAGGGGCGGCACAAGCCAATTTATAATATTTTTTTTAAGCGATTGAACCTTCAAAACATTCAAGCAGAAGGACCCAAGCCGCCCCTAGCAATTGGACAATTAATAATATTTTTTTGAAGCGATTGAACTTTCAAAACATACAAGCAAAAGGGCGCAAACACCGCCCGTAGCAATTGGCCAATCAATATTTTTTTGAAGCGATTCAACTTTCAAAACATACATAAAAGAGGGTATAGCCGCCCCTAATAAATTGTCCAATTTACAAATATTTATATAGGATAAACAAAAAATACAAAGATTTAAAAAATGCGATCTTTGGAGTTTTTCAAGCATGACACCATACTATTCTTATTTTTTTTATAAACGATTTTTTATAATGAAAATTCATAGTCAAAATATTTACAGACATATACCTATTCTTTGGAACAAATTCCAATGAAACGAAAACATTATCAAAAAAAACACTTGTTCTATGTAGCTCTAAAAAAATGGGCAAAACTTTGGCTGGAAGGATCTTAATTTTTTTGTTTCTTAACCATCTACAAAGAGTCCCTTTTTATTAAAAACAAAAATTATAAAAATCCATCAAGCCGGATTTTAAATCTAAGGTCACGCACAAAATTTTATTCTTTTTTTATATACCTAGCAAATCATGCCTCGATTTTTTTAAGTTTTGGCTGACTCGTGACCTATATTATATACAAATATCCTTCCCTTCGTCCATAGTTTTGAACGACTTATGAAACAATATAATGATTGATTTTTGTACAATAGCTAATAATGATTGATTAATAAAAGGATAGGTATTATTTTAAAAACTATTGGCGAAAAATTTTAGTCGACTTAGTACGATGTTAAAACTATTTTAGTATAATACTAGGTTAAAAAGATGATTTTGCTAATTTTAATCAAATTTCTTTAAAAAGTTAAAATCGTCGAATACTTATTTTATCGTGCTAACTTCATATGCCTCTTGCATACTTCCAGATGTCAAAAAAAGTCTGTTTACTTAGTTTTTTGCACGAACTGTCATTGTTTTAGGTGTGTTCAGAAGCAATTTAAACAAACTGTTTATGAGAGAAAAACGAGAATGCTTTGATGTTTTTGAAGAGATGGGAAAAAGTAAAACCTCTGAAAATTACAAAATGGACCAAAAAAGAATCGTCAAGAGGAAAAAACGAGCTGATGAGTGTCGCGAAGGAGAGGTTTTTTTGTGGTCGTGAAAATTTCAAAATAAATACATTGGCGCAAAATTTTAATTGAATTAGTACGATGCTAAAACTGTTTTAGTATGATACTAGGTTAAAATATCGAATTTGCAAATTTTAATAGAATATAGCATTATACTTTCTCTACCCTTTTATTAAAGTTAAAATCATCAAATACGAGTACCTACTTTATTTTTTTAGTATCATGCTAGCTTTATATGACTAAACGAAATGTTTAAGGTGTGTGCAGAAGCAATTTATTAAGAAAATTCTTTTAGTACGATACTAGTTAAAAAATGTTTAAAACTAAGAATGAGTTAGTAAACTCATATAAAGTTAGCAAATTGTTGAGTAGTATCATACTAATACCTTCATAATAGGCTGTTTAAAATTTTGCGCCATTCATTCCTATTTGCGACCTTGAGTACATTGAAGAGAAGAAATTCATCGTATGAAACAATAACAAATGGTTTAATTTTTTTATCAAAGCCTGATCACACGAGTGAAGAAGCAATTCGAAAAAATGCAACCACTCTTCAGAAATTATACCCGGTTGATCTTGGCGAAGATTTTCAAGAAGAGTGTGTTTTACTTAAACATTTTCTGGAGCAAAACAACACTGAAAATATGAGTTTAAGGTAGCTAAACCTTCATATAAGAGAAAAAGAATTGAAGGAAGCATTTCCATATGTTGAGATTGCTTTAAGAATATACTTGTGCATCTGCAGTGACAAATTGTAATGAAGAAAGATCGTTTTCCGTATTGAAACGAATAAAAACCAATTTAAGGTCTGGCATTAGCGAAGAACGCCTTAATAGTTTAGCCTTATTAAATATAGCAGCTAAGCTGACAAAAAAATTAGATAACGAATCTATTGGTAACGAATTTGGTAATCGATATACACTACACACAGAAAAAAAATTGAAAACATCAAATATTATGCGTTTTGTGTTTTTGTATTATTATTTTTTATTACTTTATTTTCATTGTTCTAAAGGGCGGCAAAATTTATCAGCCCGGGGCGCCAAATCCCTAAATACGCCTCTGCTTATAGCCGCATATTTGATCAGATCATACCAAATTGTCTCTTATTCTCGTCCAAGTGCGGATACCAATCTAGTGTAAAAACCTTTTAAAAGGCGTAATGTTTGATATAAATTGTTAGGGTATTAGCTAGAGTAAGGCAAGTCTTATTATTATTAGAAGTATTAGTTATTAGTTAGTCATTTACTAATCCGACCATTTTGTTCCTCTGATCTCCTCTTTAAGTAAAAGTAGCTCACTGGACAAGTTCTGCTCTGAGAGCTCCAACCTTTTTGTTCTCTAGGTTGCGTGCTTAGGGACAAGGGCTTTCCATAAGGATTCCTGACTGTTTAGTTGCTTTAGGTTCCTCTTCAAGTAAATCACTGGACAGGTTCTTCTCCGAGAGTTCCACCCTTTTAGTTCCCTAGATTGCGTGCTAGGGACATAGGACTTCCGATAAGGATCCCCCGCACCCATTTGGTTCTCTGATCTCCTTTCAAGTAGCTCACTGGACAGGTTCTCCTCTGAGAGTTCCAACCATTTCGTTCTCTAGGTTACGTTCTACGAACATAGGGCTTCCGATAAGGATCCCGACCGTTTTGTTCCATCGTGTTCCTCTTCAATTATAGCGCTGGACAAGGTTCTCTTCAAAGAGCTTACGACCGTTTTGTTCCCCAGGTTGCGTGCTGGGGACACATTTTATAAAGTATTGTGCTATTTATTTAAGCTTTTGAATATTTTATTATACCTTTGTATATATAACCTATAGTATTATTATTGAGCGTGATTTTGTGGTACCAACGCTATCCTGGTGGTGGCGCTGATATTAGTGCACGATTTTACAGTGGAGAGTATAAGATAAGATACAAAACAAGTGCTAAAAAAGGGAATATTATTTTATTAAATTTAGCAGGGACAAATCTTACAAGTACTATCGCTATGTTTAAGATGTCGCCCCAATCATTCGTCTTCATGTGATTAATAATTTATACCTTTTTGGATAAAGTTCACATTTGATTTTCAAAGAATCGATTTAAAATAACCTATAGAAGCACATTTCAATAGTCTAAATGAGCACCAAAATAAAACGAAAGGACCTTCAATTGGGGATTCATAAATATCAGATATTGATTTCCACATTCCTGGTAAAATAAAATCCTTCCTAAGTTCACCTCCATAAAAATGTGAAGCCTTTGCAAAGTGCTTTTTTTACCATTCATTAATATTAATAAGGCCTGTTTTTGTTTTCTATTAAATGCCCTTCTTATCGACAAAAATAACAGTTCATTACCGTAATGCTTCTTCATTTTAATGACAGTAATAAAGTAAACATTAACATTTTTCACATTGATGTGCTGTAGCGCAATCATAAAAAGTGTCGACTCATTAAAAAAGGCATCATTGATTTTAAATTTATTCGCTTTGCTTTTCAAGCTCAATCGGTTCAAGCTAATAAAATATGCAACCTTATATACTTATACATAAGTACGTTCATATTATCAACATACTCGTATGTATGTGCGTTTATTTAAATTATCAGATGATAAAAGCTTAATTTTTTTTGCTATGGGAGTTTTATAGGACCCCATAGCCTATTCATAAGCATATTCTAGATAAGTTATATAATTGTATCATTAAACCAAAAAAAAATTATTAAGCGCGTCTTATTCGGATGATGCCCCAAGAGTGCGTATTGAGTCAAAATCATTTGAGGTGTACGATCATGAGGCCATTCGAATGGAACTCTTTTAATAAAATTCTCTGAGTTTATTTGCATTCAATGGATGAATCGTGTGTGAATGTAGATCCTTTGTACTGACTGCAATCTACAACATGATGCCACCAGATTCTGCCACAGCAACCAATAAACAAATTAACAACATCAAGTTGAAATTTCATCCAAGTCTTGCTAAAAACCGTTCACCGCGAAGAAAAATTCAAGTTTTACAACGATGACAGGGTGAATTTCAACAGGCATGTTTCTTTTTTCTTAAAACGTGATATGAGTGGGGCTTTATAATTTTTACTTGCAACATAGGTATTTACTAAAGGTAAGTTTTCGCCCTCTGTGGGGTAAGCGGGGAAGCTCAGAAGGACCTCCCATGGCCGAAAAGTCGAAGGAGATTTCAATTCTAATTAAACCCTGCAACGAAAGTGTGTTTACAAGGATTTCTCGTAAAGACAGTAGCAAAAAAATACTTTGTCGGTGTCTCCAGATCCAAAATCCAGATAGGTGGCAATACTAAGTAAGTATCCACCTTAGGTGAGCTACACAGTTATATTAAGAAATGAATTAAGTAAGGAAAATCAGCAATAGCCGGGTTCCTGAAGAAGAGATGATGGCGAATGATCCTGGTATAGGCCAACAGAACATTTTACATCCCTGTAGTGGGATACTGGCCATCGCATTATCTGACCTGTTTCCCTAAGGTTAAATAAGGGCCCTGTCCTCCTGTATTGGAGTTGTGTCGTCGGGTTAATTTCCATACCACGTAAAACAAACCGGTTGTGAAAGAGCAGGCGCGAGGAATGGGAGTTCACAAATGAAAATTAAAGGATAATCATCTAAGAGTATATGTACCTAGAACGTGAAAACATTTTACACCCCAGGTGCTACTCAAAGGCTTGAATCTGTCGTCACGAGGTATAAGGTAAATATTACCGCAATCAAGGAGATACGATTGATAGGATAGTAATAAGAAAGAATTGCGACATTTATTACAACCATCCAAGTTATTAACTTTAAGCTGAGGCGATCTAGCTTTAATCCACATCAAAGCCACCTTCTAATATATAAGTCTTATATGCGCACACGACACGCCCAATAAAGATGACGAACCTATTGAGGAGAAATTTAATGATCGCCTGGACGCAGCCTACGAAGGCTTGGATGAGTTCGGGGAGAAAGACATCAGTTGATAAGCACTGCCCTCTTGAAACAAGAGTATCAATCACGACTTTTGACTAATAAACTTTGAAGTAGCCTCTAATATGATAAGTAGCAATAGGTTTCCAAGGCTTCGGATCAACAAAGCAATGTGATCAAGATAGATAGATGAAAGATAATTTTAGACGTATATTTAAATTTCGAGGAGCAAATTTTGACTCTGACCATTTCTTAGATGCGGCTTTATTCAAAGCTCGAGAAAAGAAATTGCAAACCGCCTAGAAGAAGAATTTTCACGTTAGACACCTTAGCAAATTTGGAATTGCCGAATCTTACAAAGAGCACCTAAGGGAGAACCTATCCACTGTGCATTCACCTTCCACAAACGCCAACAATCAGTGGTCTCAGTATAGCGAGATCATTAAAGAGGCAGCCGAAACCAACAAATGCTACCAAGCATCCCATAGAAAGAATCTTTCCATTGAATCAAGTGGTAAGATAAGCACATGATGATATGCTACAGTGCAACACGAAAGCAGCGATAGAACAGTATCGAGCAAAGAGAAGAGAGAAGAAAAAGATCCTAGTCAGCGAACCATATGAAAAAGTACAGCGTCTAATAAGGCAAGAAGACGACGACGACTTGTTTACTTTAAATGAAGAACCAGTTCCACCCTTCTCTATAGAAGAGGTACTCTACCTTATAAATAAGCTTAATATCAAAAAGGTCAAATATGTTTGGAAGAAAGACTGCTAGATGACTGTACCGTCAGCTCCATGTGCCATATCCACAAAAAATGCAATCCTAATCATAGATTAGCTGGATATGCCTAGTTTAGCCAGAAATCAAGTTTGAAAATGTCAACTTTGGGGGGTCTACGAAGCTCCGTTTAGCCACAAATCGCGTTTAAAGATAAAAATTTGTTTTTCATATATTTTAATAGGCAGGGTGATGTAGCAACAGTTTTCTTGGACAACAGTACCTTGGGTGACCCGCTTCGCTTTTAACTCCGTTTTTCGGAGACACACCCGCTCACGCGACTCCGTCGCTCCGCTTAGGGTATGTTAAGTCACCTGGCAGGCGCTAATGTAAACAATGTATGGAAAATCAAAATTTCTACAAAAAAAAAAAAAAAAATATTTAAAAAAAAAATTGTTGAAAAAAAAATTCTTAAAAAAAAAATTTGTTTGTTTGTTAAAAAAATATTTTTGACAAAATGTCCGAAAATATTTTTGGCAAAAGTCCAAAAATATTTTGGTCAAATGTCCAAAGATAATTGGCCAAACCATTGAAATTTGAAAATCAATTTATCTCTTTAAAGATGGAGGAGGTCTTACCTCCTCGAAGTTCTACCAAGAACTGAATTTTTCCCGAACCAAGAGTTCCTTAAATACTTTTCATTTCTTTAAAAATAAATCAAAATAAAATGTTTTATTAATAGTACTATAATAGTATTGAAAATCCCGCCAAATATTTCCAAAGATATTTGTCGGCGGGATTTCGTGATTCGGGATTTTGTGCAGCGGGATTTCGCTACTCTCCCGAAGTTAAGCCCTTATTGACGCTTTAATTTTTTCCAACCCCAAAATATCAAGAATATTGGAGGTGTCTGCAAGAAGTTAAATAAGAACACAGTTTGAGCTCAAAAAGGAAAAGAAGATGCGGAAGGAAGGTAGTTTTTACTCCAAAGTCAGAAATATGCTTAGCATGTTTTTAAAATTCTGCTTCAACGATGAAGTCAACAAAGCTCAGTATGTAAGTCTGCGCTGTCAATGTGTAGATTGAATCACGAATTCGTTATTCATACTGTTAAGCATCCTACAGAAGTAATGATATGGTCAATCATAAGCGGCCGCACAAGGAAAAAGACATATTGAAACAGGACCAGAGAATGGTTTCCGATGGTCAACCTTGATGTAGCCTGGTCTGTAAAAACTTATAATATAAACAATAAGTAAATATCACCTTCTTGGATTTGCCGCGTAACAGCGCTGAAAATTTATTTGAGCTGATGAATAGTGAAGTGGCTTTCATTATTTTAACGTCTCGTTTTTATAAACAGTGTCTTAGTGAAATAGCTAGTTGCTTCCTCCCGTTAAACAATTCAGTCGTAATATTTGCACTTCAGGAAAAGCCCATCTTTTTATTCTTGAGTCCAACTTCGGACGTATTGTTAAATTTAGAGGTTCTTTCTTTAGCCGCACTATACGATTGTGGAATGCTTTATATTTCCCTCCCATCACAAAATTTAGACATTTAAAACCAGAATGCATCGGTATCTCCTTTTAAATCCTCTCCAGAATTCCTAAACGCTCATATGTAGAAGTCTATAGCGGGAAGAAGTGGCTCAACTAATTATTAGAATTTTGTAGTACAATTTCATCTCTGTGCAAATATTAAAAGATATAAAGTGATTTTTTTTTCAATTGGCAAGGGTAGATTTTTGTGGCCTGTGGCGGCCATTTTGTTATTTTGTTTGTTGACTGAAAAATCTGTTGTTTATTATTCAGTTACTAATGCTAAATCACCATTGCAAGTCACATAAATAGCATGTTCATTATAAAAATGAGTATTCGTTAGTGCAAACGTTGCGCCCATTTTACGGTAGACGTGGTAGCCCTTCACAGTCGACTTTTCAACGCTTGGTAGCCAATTTTGAGAGCACCAGTTCGGTAATCAAAGACAATAATATTGGCCGAGAACATCACCGCGATCCGTCCAATTGTACAGCAGCATCGGAGGAAGTCATTTCCTCGCCGTCCACAAGAACTAGGCCTTTGACAGAATTGAACTTAAAGAATTTTGCTTCGGGACTTGGCAGTACACCCGTACGAAATCCAACTGACCCAGGAGCCAACGTTTATCGCCATAAAAAACGCCGTTTGTTCGCTGACTGGCCCTCGGAGCTTTTGGAAGCGGAACCCCGAAATCATTTTCAGTGAGGAAGCACATTTTTTGATGAATGGCTATGTTAACATATGCAACACCTTTCTGAATATGGAATGACACCAATCAAAACGAAGTTCACCTGGTGAGAATGCATTCTAAAAAAATGTATCATCTGCTGTAGAATTTCGGTGGCGTCATTTAAAGCTGTGTAAATCGTTTATTTCAAATAATATAATCGTTCAAAAATGATTCGATCATTTTCATTTCACTTAAATGATTCAATACTGTTCCGGTTCGATTTCGATGAATTAGATCTCCGAATTTCAACTAATTCCAGTTCAATTATGTACCGAATTTGGTCGAATACAATTTGATCCAAATTAAATAAAAATTAATTTCGTTTCTTTGTAAAATCAAAGCGAAATGAACCAATTATTCTTAAACTGACAAAACTACGAATAAGAAACAAGAGACCAACCATTTTTTTCGACGAAAAATATTAAGAGTTTTTTTAAATTACCTACTATATTGGTAATTTAAAAAAAAAAACATTTGCATGAACAATAGTAATTTTTCTGAATGTCTAAATTAAATTAAATTTGTGATTTTTATTTCTAAGATTGCAGATTTAATTAAAAAGCGGAGTGGAGTATGGATGCACTTTGATAAAATTTCTAATGGAAGAGCAAAGTGCAGTTACTGGCAAAAAACTTCCATAGCAAACATACCTGATTCTGATACCTCAAATAAAACCAGTTTAACCCAACATATGTTCAAATGGTGGACACGTGCACCCAAGAGGACACAAGCGTCCACAGTTTTTTTTTCAAAACCCACCTATGTCCACCAACTCCTACTCTCACCTCCCCGTGGTGAACATCGGGTACCTAGTACCTCAACTGGAGATTGGGTCTCAACCCCAGTGGAAAGTTGTTGGGGGTAGCAAACGAGAGAGGGGGGGAGAGGTGTTCCCACTAAGGCACCTCTCCTTTTACCCAGACGGCAGCGGAAGAATTCCCCAGATGGAATCAACGGTGGCGTCTACAGTTCCAGTTAGGATGAACTACTTGGTGAACACCTTATATGGGCTACTACGACATATTCGTAGCTCAGGCCTATAAGGAGCGGATTCGTCCGGCTCCCTGCCCTTGGAGTTATACTAAGGGTCTGGTCCTCCAGGTCGGGGGCTGTGCGTCGGGGTAACTTCCCTACCACGTAAAAACAAACCGGTTCCGAAACAACAACAAGCCTCGGATATGGATGATTTTAATGTTGACGACCCCAGCAAACGAAACAAGGACAACGATTTTCGGTTCTGCACGTGGAATGTCCGGACCTTTAACAGGCCACGTGCTGCCGAACAAATAGTGGAGAGCCTGGATAGGCTAAAGGCTGACATTACAGCCATCCAGGAAGTGCGATGGGATGGAGAGGGCATTCGAAGGATGAAAACGTGTGACATCTACTTCGGCGAGTGCTACAAGGAGCAGGGTCAGCGGCTTTTTGGATGTGGATTTATGGTAAGGGGAAGACTTAGGCAAGAAGTCTTGGGTTTCAGAAATGTAAGCGAGCGCCTGGTCACAATCCGCATCAAAGCGAAATTGAAAAACGTGACGCTGATCTGTGTCCATGCCCCAACGGAAGAAAAAGATGACTCAACCAAAGAAGAATTCTACGACCTTCTCGAGGAAACGTATGATAGGTGCCCCAAGTACGACGTCAAGATTATTCTTGGTGACTTCAACGCCAAGATCGGAAAGGAGGGCATCTTTGGTTCGATAGTCGGAGGACACAGCCTGCACGACAACACTTCCGGTAACGGACTCAGGCTGATTGATTTTGCGGCGGGGCGAAATGTCATCATAGCTAGCACTCGATTCCCACACCTCAATATACACAAAGGGACCTGGCGGTCTCCGGATCAACTAACCGTCAACCAGATTGATCATGTTGCGATAGACGCGAGACATGCTTCCAGTATCCTGGATGTCCGAACATTCCGAGGAGCCAACATAGACTCGGATCATTACTTGGTGGTAGCCCAAGTACGGATGCGGATATCCATGACGCCACAACGACGGACGGATGCTGTGAAAAGATTCAATGTCGCGAAGTTAAAATCGCAGGAGGTCGCCAGGACTTTTGCACACCGAGTCTCTCTTAATCTCTCAGCAAGCCCGCCTCCAGCTTCATCTACGGAGGACCTGTGGAAGCGCTGCCAGAATGCCATCAGTAGTGCCGCCACTGATGTGCTGGGTTTCACAATGCCACCACAACGAAACCCCTGGTTTGACGAAGAATGCAGGTTGGCGCATGTAGCAAAGAACAAGGCCTACCAATTAATGCTGCAGGCAAGAACCAGAGATGCCCGGGAGCTCTACGGGCAAAGACGAAGGGAGGAACGCCGACTTCTAAGGAGGAAAAAGAGAGAGCATGCGAAGCGGACGGTCGAGTCTATTGAGGACTGTACCGGCAGGGGGGATGTTCGAAAGTTTTACCAAAGGGTGAGGCAATCCACCCAGGGCTACAAAGCTAGAACGGAAGCCTGTCGAGATGAGAGTGGGAATATGGTAGTGGACACACAGTCCGTGCTGAGGATCTGGAAACAACACTTTTCCAGACTGCTGAACGGCGAGGAAGGCCAAAATTCCGCAACTAGGCGGAACATTCCATTCAACCTGGACGATGATGGTCAAAATTTCCGTCCACCCGACCTAAATGAAGTGCGGTCAGCGATAGCCAAGCTGAAAGCGTACAAAGCTGCTGGCGCGGATGGCTTGCCAGCTGAGCTATTTAAAGCAGGTGGGGATGACTTGGTAGGGAGCATGCACCAACTAATCTCAAAAAATTGGTTGGATGAAAGTATGCCCAATGAATGCAACCTCGGCATAGTGTGCCCCATCCACAAGAAAGAAGATGCTCTGACGTGTGCCAATTACAGAGGTATAAGTCTCCTCAACGTCGCATACAAAATCTTGTCGTCTGTACTGTGTGAGCGCCTAAAACCGTTTGCCAACGAGCTGATCGGCCCCTATCAGTGTGGTTTTAGGCCCGGCAAATCCACCCTGGATCAGATGTTCATACTTCGACAGATTTTGGAAAAAACCCAGGAGTTCCAAATCGATACACACCACCTTTTTATCGATTTCAAAGTCGCGTATGATAGCGTGGACAGAGAACAACTATATAGAGCCATGTTTCATCTCGGAATCCCTGCCAAGCTCGTCCGCTTGTGCAGGATGACGATGGAGAAATCTCGCTGCTCCGTCAAGGTCGGCAAGAACATCACCGAACCTTTTGATGTCGAGAAAGGTCTGAGGCAAGGCGACGCGCTGTCTTGCAACCTATTTAACATCTCTCTTGAAGCAATTGTACGAAACTCAAACGTCAACAATAGAGGCACAATTTTTCAAAAGTCAGCTCAACTGCTTGCTTATGCAGATGATATTGATATCATTGGGAGGACGAAGCGAGCTGTTACCGGTGCGTTTGCAAGTATTGAACTGGAGGCGGCGAAAATGAGTTTGGCTGTTAATGAGGACAAGACGAAGTATATGCTATCATCGAGAAAGGAATCTCAACATCGTCGACTCGGGCAAAACGTCACGATGGATAGGTATAACTTCGAAGTCGTCAAAGACTTTGTCTACCTGGGCTCCACTATAACATCGCAAAACGACATCAGTGCAGAGATCAAGCGAAGAATTACTCTTGCCAACCGCTGTTTCTTCGGGCTAAGAAGGCATTTGAGTAATAAAGCCCTATCTCAAAGAACCAAGGAGACCTTGTATAAGACCCTCATCATCCCGGTCCTGCTGTATGGGGCAGAAGCATGGACACTGTCTAAAATGGATGAAAATCTGCTTGGGTGCTTTGAAAGAAAAGTTCTTCGTTTGATCTTCGGTCCAGTCTGTATCGATGGAGTATGGAGGAGAAGGTTCAACAACGAGCTGTACGGGCTTTACAGCAACGTTGACCTAGTCAAGAAGCTGAAAATACAACGGCTGAGATGGCTGGGACACTTGGAGCGTATGGACACCGACGCACCAGCCCGTCGAATCTTCGAATCCACCCCTGATGGTCTGCGCAGCAGAGGAAGACCCCACCTCAGGTGGCGCGCACAAGTGGAGAGCGACCTCAACCAACTTGGAGTGCGTAACTGGAGGCAGCTAGCTAGGGACCGAGCTAGCTGGAGGGGCTTGTTGGTTGAGGCCTTAGTCCACCCTGGACTGTGAGCGCCATCTAAAGTAAGTAAGTAAGTAACCCAACATAAGCAACCAACTCAATCTATCTTGTTCTTCAATATGGAAATTCCAGTCCACCGTCCATTTGGCGTTTATAATCCACATTGATTAAATCGGGACAAATGGATTCAAGTAAATCATGGTTAATCGCGTTACCTATGGAAAATCGAGATTCATTGAAATGATTGAGATTGGAATAGAAAATCGAGAATCAAGAATCATTGAAATGATTGAAACTGTGATCGATTGAAATGTAAATTTTTGATTGCAGTCATCAATACAATACGATGATCAAATCAAAAAAATCGAATCGTTCCTGATTGACACAGCCCTATTGTCATTGCCCTGCACTTTTTCGAAAAAGACGTTGGTGAGGCAGTCACTATAAATAGCGCACATGAGCCTTAAAAAAAAAAAACAAAACAAATAGGAATTTTGTACATACTCGTACCTCACACAGCTTGTATTTGTCCATTTCAAAATCTACCCGACCGTATTGAAAAAACCTCTATATTTTTTTTATTAATGAATGTTTATTACTTATAGGTATAACAAGTGGGAAATAAAATATCTACTATTAATTAACTACAATCAAATGGTTAAAACTGTTTTTAATTTTAACTTCGCATAAAATCTGCAGTGTATCTAATAATATGGCCAGGAACTGTATAACATATTTTAAACGGCTTAAGAACTTCTGCATACAAAAGTAACATATTTACAGATTAATACAAATTCTATAAGATCAACTTCGTGCTACCCAGTGGTGAAATATTTCCCTTCATTTTGGAAATAAGTTTTTAAAATGTGTGATTTTTGCAAATTCAAATAAGATCTAGCTTTTAGAAGCCATTTTTAAATTCTCTAAAAAAAACAACCCCTATGTTAAAATTTAATTTCCGAATTGTTACCGCCCCTGGATTTTTCCCATTTAACATAACACATTTTGTATTGGTCATCACTTATCAATTAATGGCACCACAAAAGGTCTCGAAATTCTGTTTTATTCTTCAGGTAGTCGAATTCGGAATTTAACTAATCAAAATTGGCACTCATATTCCACCTACCTGGTGAACTTCTCATTTTTGTGTTCATCACTTTCCTGAGGTGCCTTGGAATTCTATAAACTCTTCAACGCACTTAATGACCCGAGATGCCGAATGAATGCATTTAGTATGATGATGGTATGAGCTGTGGGTATGTATGTAACCTTATTTGTGAATGTTGTTGCCTTGAAATGCCATATCAGCACCAACACCAATAGTACAATCAATAACAGAAGCCGCAGCACAATCAGCAGCATCATTTCAATTCGCTTTGGTTTGTCGAATGAGAAGCACCAAATAAGAAACACATGAGATAGCATTCTGGAATGGAATAGCGCGAAATGCGTTAAATGCGTGACGGACGGTTTATTGGACATATGAGACCGCTGTGCCTGCCTCGGCGCGCCGCGGCGTGGCGATTAACAATAGACCCTCAGAAATCATGAAATGGATTTTATTAAGAGAGGCTGTAGAAGAAACGGGTAATTCTTAATTATTATTTGATAACTTTATTAGTTCAGATGCATCGATTAAGATGCAGAAGTGAGTTTATGAAGGAAGGTGTGCTGGCATTTCACGCTCACGAAGTGTGGAAAAAGGCTTAAACGAAATAATAATAAAATGAGAGCAATTAATTTGGAAGTCTAGGCCTTTTGCTTTTATGTGATTAGTAGATTGATAAGTTGGTATCTCTTTTTGCTGTCGGCCGGCCATGTGGGTTTGTATAAGTTAGGTGTATAAATTAATTATAATATACTGTTTTATATACAAATATTTAGAATTAAGATTAACAGCCATGCCAGATCGAGTTTCCAACACAAAAAGATTAATTTTCATGGGAATGTCAAACGATAGAATATGTAACACAAATAAAATCCACGTTAAGATCGCATGAACCTGCTCTTATGGATGAAAAATGTAAACTGGCTAGAAATTAACAAGTTATTTTGGAGGACTAATGTAGATAATAATACCGTTAATGCAAATGGTGAAAAATGTTAAAAGTGCCAACATAATGGATTTTTACTTTCATATTATGTACCTACATACATATACATACATACATTTACAGTGCCGAGCAAAATAAGAGAATTGTTAGCTGTTATAAGATATAATTTTTTATATCTTTAAAATACTGCCACTTTTTCTAACTTCTACCGTAGAGTGGTATTCATAGAAATTAAGTTAACCGTTTGAAGTGATAATTTAAAGCTACGTTATCTCTTATCTTGTTAAATGTGACTTTGTCTGGTGTGTTTCAGCATTTTCGGTGACGAAAACAATTGCAGCG
The DNA here is from genome assembly GCA_963931855.1 of Philhelius festivus. Taxonomy (NCBI): domain Eukaryota; kingdom Metazoa; phylum Arthropoda; class Insecta; order Diptera; family Syrphidae; genus Philhelius; species Philhelius festivus. The sequence continues at coordinate 36,605 of CAWVOZ010000209.1, read as the reverse complement.
ATTGTGTATTTCTGTTTAAAAATTGTGTTTTTATTTTTCAATTTTGATTTAGATTTATTAAAAATATTCTATTTTATATTTCCACCGAATTAGTTTTAAAACCGTTCCTTTGAAGTGGGTCATACTAAGCTCTGCACATCAGAAAAACACAAACTTATTTAAAATATTATTACGGACGCAAAACCTAACCTATAAGGAAGTTCAGGATCTTGTCGGTTGTTCAGTGAAAATTTTTAGAAACACCATAAATTTGAAGAAAAACGTGAACGAGTTCTAACGCTTTCCTACATCAAACTTGTTATTCGTTTTTCAAGAACGCATCCTACTGTAGGAGCTATGGAAACATTGGAAACGGCTGAACTTGATTTATTATGCGATGTCCATACAGTAAGAAAACGATTAAGGGAACCCAATTTCAATACTCACATCCGAGGAAAGTTACACTTCTAAAAAAATAAACCACATTACCAAGAGAATTTGGTTGGCGCGAGAGTATTTAGGCCGTGTTCCTGAAAAGCTGAGGAATATTCTTTGGACTAACGGAAGTAAAATTATTTTTTATGGCGGTAAAAGTTCTCGACAGTATGTAAGACGACCATCAAATACCGAATATGATCCTAGATACACAACAAAAACGCTTAAACATGGAGTATCTAGTATCGTGGTATGAGGATGCTTCTCATACTTATACATTGGATAAAAAGTGTAATGAACAAGCATTCTTACGACGAAATTTAAAAAAAAAAACCATCATGCTACAATATGCAGTACTTTGGGTACTTTGGGATTTAAAATACGTTTTATAAATACAATGCATGGAATTGCCGTCTGATCTCCGGAAAATTAAATATACGCAAAGAAAATTTAAAAATCGTTTTATTAAAGTAATTTTTTATATAACAAATTTCTTTCAAATTTTTCTAGAACAAAATTTAGGATGCCAATTTGTAAAATTTGTATTATTTTTTTAAAATCCAAAAACTATTTTTTCGAAAATTTTTTTTAATTTTATATATTTTAAATGCATAGGAGCTTCTGCATAAGAATTTTGGTAAAAATCGTTATATCCGTTAATGAGAAATTCGAAAATCAAAAAAAAAACGTTCTATGACAGGTACCCCTGAAAAAATGTCCCCCCAATTTTTTTTTTACCAAAATATATTCCATGTCTATAATATCACACATAATTTTTTTATCGAAATCGTAAGACCCGTTTTCGAGATAAATAAGTACCTTTAAGTACCGAGTTTGAAGAAAATACCTCCAGTAGTTTAGGCTGTAGTTCGAAGTACAGACATACAGACATACAGACATACAGACAAACAGACATACAGACTTACAGACAGACAGACGGAATTGCCTGACCCTCTTTATTCGTCTTCGCTCTCATCGTAATGTCAACTTGATCAGAATCTCGAGTTCGATTTTTTTCCAAATGCAGAACTTGCCCTAAAGTACCTATATCGCAAGTAAAAGCAACAAAGAGTTATCAAGCGTAGTTGAGACGAGTGGAAATCAATAACACAGCAAAGATGCGAAGACTTGTCGACTCAATGAAGCGTAGTTGCGAAGCTGTAATAAATAAAATGCACGACTGGGTCAGACGAACTTGCTCTTATGTAAAAGACTAAAAATTTCAAAACAGAATGTTATTCGAGGAAAACTGTTCATAAGCATACAATTTATTTCCTCAGTGAATAAAACAACTCATTTAGTAGTTGAAGCTAAAAACAGGATGCCATGTGATTCAAGCAAATATTAGTATGCAAGGACAAAAATTATAAGTCGTTGCAGTGGATTCTTTAAAAAATAAGCTTTAATGTACAAATTTTTCAAAATATTTTTAAGAAAAAATGTTGGTAGGCCAACTTACAGTTTTTATTATTGTACGAATACAAATTTAATTTCCGAAAACAATATTGAGTTCTTGAGATATCGAATTTTGCAAAAAAAAAAAATATTTTTGTTTTCAAGAATTCAATAAATATTTTTTTTTTTCAAATTTTTAAATACAATATTTTTCAAATTTTTTAAAAGGTTCTCTATAAAAAATTTCATTAGAATCTGTTATGCCTATAATGAAAAATTCAAAATTCGAAAGAAATCGTTCTATGATAGGTACATTAAATAATATCTTGATTTCAAAATTTGTATTAAATTATAGATCGTAAGAACTAATCGAAAAAAAGTAAAGCAAAATTCTCGGAACCGTTTTCGAGAAAAATGCGATTTTCGGAAACAATTTCTTAACATTTCAATGGTGGGTAATTTTTAGGTAAAATATTTTTTTTTCTCACATCTTGTACATTATATTGAAAAACTTTTATTTATCAAGTTTTAAACAAATCAAGCATGGGGTTTTCGAAATATTGAGTTTTAAAATAAACTGAAGGTTTTTTAAAAAATAAAAAAAACAACTTTTGAGAAAAAAAAAATAAAATTTTTAAAAAATTCGTATATCAGGTACTGTTATTTTTCGTCTCAAGAAAAAAAAGAAAAAACATGTGGGGAGAGAAATTAACAATACTACCTACTTAATTTAAAGAAAATCGACCAAGCCGGTTAGGCTGATGTAGTCGAAAAGACAGACAGACAGAATTGCGAGATCGACTTTTTCGTGTTCTTTATCATCGTCATTTGTCAACCTTGATCAAAATCTGGAGTTCGATTTTTTTTACAAATGCATAACTTGCCTTATAATATAGTCCCTAGAATTCGCAAGTAAAAATGTAAAGAAAAATACCTCACTTCTCATAGAAACGTTGTTTTTTTTAAATTAAGATCATAAGCGGCTCTAACGATTCTGACCGAAATTTGTATACATAAGCTCTTTTGAGCTCAAAACAATATTGGATACATATAGATTTATGTATATAAAAATATGCGAAAAAGTATTTTTTTTTGGATTTCAATATCTTGAAAACAAGTGACTATAAATAAATAAATAAATTTGGTGGAGCAACAGCTCGAAGTGAACCAGGACCTAGTGACTTACAACTCTCAACCATTCCTGTGTGCGTGTTACCAGGCACGGAGGGGACCTACAACTTTCTGCCGATTCCGAACGTCTTATGAGCGGCACTTTCCATGACAAGAGATACTCTTGGAGGATTTGTCAATTCCTCGTAAGAGGCAGTATTTACACACCTGAAAAAAACTTTCTTGCAGTGATTAGTCTTGGAAATTATTTTCTAAAATGTGTATCAAACTTTTTATAATTATAAAAAAATAATTTAATAATACAAAGAATTTTGGAACATTTTTCTTTAATTAAATCCATGTTTAAATCCATATTTATAAATTTGTTTTTGATTTTAATTCCAAATAACTTTTACATAAGAGAAAGTATCTACGTGAGATCCAGTCGTGCATTTTATTTGACTCGTTTTGATTCATCGTTGAACGATAAATATTTCATTACCATCTATTTGTTGCAAGCAATTGGCGACCATTGCATCCTTTTCAAGTCCTCAAAATCTTCGAAGTGGTCATCACTCCCAATCCATCAGAATCCATCATAATTTCAATATCTTCTTCACTCATGGAATATAAATTTGGTTTTTGCCTGCCTAAGGCATCCCTTATTTCTTCCGCTTCTTCGTGATATTTTCTAAAAAAAATACAAAAAATAAATCATTAACCACATTTGTTAAGAATCAACACGTTTAATTCAGGTACACAAATGATCAACAGACCTGCAAAACACATAAGGTTTAAGGGAAATTTCAACTAAAACCGTCTATAAACGATCTTCATAGGGGTTTTATATAAGTTATTTTTTCAATATGAACCCTAAATGGTTGAGTCGATCATAAAACCATTTTCTTTGACATAAATTAATTATTGCTATTTCCTTAAAAAAATAGTTGGTTCGTCTTTGAAACAAAAGCGATAGAGAGAGAGAGAGAGTGAGATAGTCTTTTAAATATTTCCAATATTTTGTATTTTTCATATTTTAGTTTTGGGAAGTCAGATTCAAACAAAATAATGCTGAAGTATACAAACAGAAACACGCCACAATCAAGTGACTCAGAGTGTACACACTTATACTTATCATGTTCTACAAACCTCTCTTCGCTATTAATCTAACAAATATTGAAGAAAAAAAAAATGACTTAAAAATTATGTGAAAGGGTGATCTGAACGACACTTATCGTAAATCTTAAATTCTTGTATAGTTAATTCCGCTAACAAGCTTTTCAGCGCGGTAATACATCGAAGATAATTTTAATCTTATTCGTACGTGGTACCGCTAACTTCAGGTAGCTATAAAATGCTCAGAAGATAGGCGACAAGTCTATACTGCAAGACATCATGTTCGCTACCCACGAACAAGGATCCATGATCAATCATAAGAGATTGCTCTAAGAGCAGGTCTTGTCATAATTACCCTGACAAGCGGTCTGACCAGGTATTTAAGCCCAAGAATTCCGTGTCCCATGTAAAAATGGTTAGCTCTGTTTAGATAGCATAATTAGCACATTGCCCCATCATTTGCGGAGCAAGCGGCTGAAAAACAACACACACTACACACAGCGCGATGCTCACTCGGGGAAAGGTGCCTCTAAGTCGTAATCATCAATCAATTTGAACAACACTTTAGAAATCCCAAAGATCGCTCAGCGCTGAAAGGTGTTAACATGATATGTGCGCGATTCAATTTAGCACACCTGTGGGACACAGACAACTGTGTGATGTGCATGCTGTATGCGCATCTGTTGGATACGTTTAATGCATTTGACTTCGAATTCGAGGACACACAGATTAATGATTGAAGATCTGATCCCAAAACCTGGTCTTCTTATGGAAGTTCCACTTCAATTTACCCCCAAAGGAAATGTGATCTTTTTGCTCTGATCATGTCACGAAGTGATTTATTTAACATGCTTGATTGGCAAAATGGTATCAGATTCAGATGAACACTAAAACCAATCCGCCAATGCAAGGCAACACTCATGGGGTTGGTTGGATCAAATGAGTTTTCGATCACAAGCTTACAAGTTTTTTTATTTTGCTTCTTAGCTATCAAGATCAAGATGGAGTGCGATTACTAGAAAAACATAAAATCAACGGTTGACTGGAGCAGTTTAATTTTTATTGAGGCTAAGTTAATCCACTGGCAATCGGGAGGTGTTCAATTACAAATCGGACCTTAGTTTTGCAGTTATCATGATTGTGGTTATAGTGCAAGAGGAATTAACAGATAATTCAAAATCAAACGAGTTCCGCCTTGAAGAACTAACTAAGAGCATTGGAAAAATTGCATTTAATTAGATCAGTGCGGTTGGATTGTGAACAAAAATTATACTCTCGAATAGACAAATATTGTAGCAGTCTCGATCTGTATGATATCTCCAGAGTCTTGGCTATTTATGTATAATCTAACTTGCTCAGACAACTCTCAAAGCTTTTTCAGTAACATGTTGAACGTAACCTTTGCTTTAGGAATTTCAATTTTTTGTCAGTCTAATTAAGGAGAGAATTCAGATATATGAAAATTAGGCATGTTAATGTTTATTTAAAACAAAAAAATTAAATTTTATGTTATACTTTGTAAATGTGTGGTTAAGAATTTAATTTACTATTAAACAAAAATAAGAGAAAGGAAAAATTTTAAATTTCATAAAAAAATTATACTATGAACATTAACATAAAGTAGCAAAAAATTGCAAGAAAAAAATAACGAAAATAAATATTATGAGCAACTTAGGAAGGGCTTTCGAGAAAATGTCTGGTGCCTATACAGTGATGAGCAAAAGTGGTCAAATGATTTCGCTTTTTTTAAAAATTGATTTAAGTAAGGATTTTTTAATAGAATTAAAATCTTTTTTTATTTTTTTTTTATTTTGGTTATTTAACTCACATTTATTATGTATAGTAAGATTTTCATAAAATAATGTATTATACAAAAAAAAAATGGTTTTGTCCAATTATGTACGTTTTAGTTTCAAGAGATTTAACATCGTTTGTTTGAGAGATGTTCCGATCTATTGTGCTTTGTTTGTTTTACTGTTATTTAACAAGTGACAGTTAAGATAATTTTATTTGTTCATAGTTTGTTGTGGGTAAATCCTTCAATTTAAAACATGTAAAGCTGATTATTGTCAAAATGAAAAAAATTGTAAAAATACCTTCGACCGCGGTATTTTTTTTTATTAAAAAGTGTTGAATCATCGCGTGAAGTGTCCAAAATTTTAAAAATTCAAAAACTTCTATGCTTAATATTAAAAAAAAAATAAAACATCGATGTCCCCCCAATGAAAAAAGGACGGAAACGACTACTTTCGGATTTGGAAGTTAGAAGAATAGAAAGAGAGTTGAGAAATTGTGGGTCCAAAACACCTAAGCAGGCAGCCCAAAACATATCTAGTCAAGCCAGTTACTGAATGGACTGCACGCCGCCGGGCACTCAAAAGAATTGGGTTAAACGCCAAAGAGAAACCGAAGAAGCCTCTGCTTTCAGCGAAAAATATTAAAGCCAGTTTAGCTTTTGCTAAAAAGCACAAACACTGGACCATTGACCAATGGAAAAAAGCCATTTGGTCGGACGAGATGAAGGTCAGTAGAATAGGAACGAATGATAGATATTTTTATTGGTCACGTCCTGGAGAACCACTTCAACAACATAAAGTTTAAAAGACCGTGAAACATGGAGGCGGTTCGGTGATGACTTCGGGCTGTTTCTCGTGGAACTTTGTCGGTCCTTTGGCATCATGAACAAAGAAAAATATTTGGACATTTTGAAGACAAATTTATCACCTTTTACTGCATCAACAGGCTTCAATGATTGTAAAATAACTTTTCAGCTGGACGGAGATCCAAAACACACGTCAAAAATTGTCTCGGAATGGCTGAGAAATCAACAATTTACGACGATGACATGGCTAGCAGAAAGGCCTGACCTGAATCCAATTTAAAATTTATGGTGAATTGTGAAGGGACGGTTTAGGCAGCACAAAAATCACCCATCAAAAACTCAAGAGCTTTGGCAACGAATGGAGCTGGAATGGGGCCGTATTCCAGAGCAATTTCTCCATAATTTGGTGGAAAGAATGCCAAGCCGTTGCTCCTAAGTAATTAAAAATAAGGGTTTATGGACTAAATACTAAAAAAAACATTGATTTTAAACGTGCATAATTGGACAAGTCTAAAAACTAATGGAAAATTTTTTGTTTTGTATAATATATTATTTTTTGAAAAAGTTATTATAAGTACTAAAATTTAGTTAAATAAACAAAATGAAAAAAAAATAAAAAAAGATTTTAATTCTATTAAAAACTCTTGCTTTAAATCAATTTTTCAAGTAAGCGAAAACATTTCACCACTTTTATTCGTCACTGTAAATATTTGCAGTGAGTAGATTTTTCCTAATTATTTGATCACATCATATATTTGGTTGTACCCCGGACATCGAAAGGGGGGTTACCGGCTACGTTTGGGGACGTCTTGAAGGCTGAAAGGAACTATATTCTTCATAGTATTAGAAATTACACTTCGAACCGCTCTAAGCAAGTTTTATAGGATGATTTCATGTCTGTTTTTCATAAAATTAATACTGGTGTGCTTCAGGGCTCCGATTTGTCTCCTACTCTCTTTTTTCATCAATGATCTTTCGTCTGAAAATTTTAATACATTAAATGGTTTTGCTGACGACAGCACTCTCAGCTTCTTACATTTGTTTCCAGATTCACATCTTTGTTCTTTGGATGTTGATCTAGAACTGAAGCTTATGATAAGCTCTGTAAATTCTGATCCAGATAGAATCGCCATATGGGAAAAAAAATGCGTAAATTTTGGTAGGGGTAATACCCCCATTTATCAGGCTTAATCTAACTAAAATTCTTAATCTAACTTAAATATAGCTTTTAAATCTAGGATTGGAGTGAATTGGAAATATGATTAAGACGGAGTTTCAGGCATTGTTAACTAAGGTTGAAGTCGAAACAGTTAATGTTATTATTAATCCTCCGAAGCATGTGAGTAATAGGTTCGTTGGAGCCATAAGAGGTACGGTGGGTAGGCAGATAGAAGAGACTAGTTGAAACAGATGGAATTGTAGAGAGTTGTGCAGTCAAGAAACCCTGGAAGTAGTCGACGAATAAAGAGAATGTTAATTAACAGGAATCGGCCTCGATACGGAGGTAAAACAAAAGGGTTATTCCAAGACAGACCACGAAGTGCGAAACGTAGGAAACGATACGTTGAATACTCTCGATTCTGGGTATATGAGTTTGTTGATAAGGGGACAATACTTGACAGGCGTATTCAAAAAGGGGCAAACAAAGGTTATTTATGAAGATCGGGTCATTTAGGTGTCAGAGAATTCCGTTTCACAAAGCTTTGTGTAGAGTTTGCTTTGAGTATAATTTCGTCAATATGTGTAAGAAAGTTGAGCTCTCTATGTCACATAAAACACTAATACCAAGGTCGCGAATTGACTCAGCGGTTGATATGGGTTGATAATGGAGAGGGTATCGACGGGGAGTAGATTGGACACGTTCTTGTGAAAAAGTGATTAAACAACATTTGGAAATATTTAGCTCTAAGCAATTTTTCAGGCACCAGACAGAGAAACTGTTAAAATCAAGTTGTAGAAGAGTGGCATAATATGTGGAGGAAATGGTCTTGAAAAACTTTGTATCGTCGGCGCAGAGTGAAACATTGAAAAAAATATTAATAGAAAGAATATTAATGAGAAATCAATATTAATGAGAAATCAACAATTTACGACGATGACATGGCTAGCAGAAAGGCCTGACCTGAATCCAATTTAAAATTTATGGTGAATTGTGAAGGGACGGTTTAGGCAGCACAAAAATCACCCATCAAAAACTCAAGAGCTTTGGCAACGAATGGAGCTGGAATGGGGCCGTATTCCAGAGCAATTTCTCCATAATTTGGTGGAAAGAATGCCAAGCCGTTGCTCCTAAGTAATTAAAAATAAGGGTTTATGGACTAAATACTAAAAAAAACATTGATTTTAAACGTGCATAATTGGACAAGTCTAAAAACTAATGGAAAATTTTTTGTTTTGTATAATATATTATTTTTTGAAAAAGTTATTATAAGTACTAAAATTTAGTTAAATAAACAAAATGAAAAAAAAATAAAAAAAGATTTTAATTCTATTAAAAACTCTTGCTTTAAATCAATTTTTCAAGTAAGCGAAAACATTTCACCACTTTTATTCGTCACTGTAAATATTTGCAGTGAGTAGATTTTTCCTAATTATTTGATCACATCATATATTTGGTTGTACCCCGGACATCGAAAGGGGGGTTACCGGCTACGTTTGGGGACGTCTTGAAGGCTGAAAGGAACTATATTCTTCATAGTATTAGAAATTACACTTCGAACCGCTCTAAGCAAGTTTTATAGGATGATTTCATGTCTGTTTTTCATAAAATTAATACTGGTGTGCTTCAGGGCTCCGATTTGTCTCCTACTCTCTTTTTTCATCAATGATCTTTCGTCTGAAAATTTTAATACATTAAATGGTTTTGCTGACGACAGCACTCTCAGCTTCTTACATTTGTTTCCAGATTCACATCTTTGTTCTTTGGATGTTGATCTAGAACTGAAGCTTATGATAAGCTCTGTAAATTCTGATCCAGATAGAATCGCCATATGGGAAAAAAAATGCGTAAATTTTGGTAGGGGTAATACCCCCATTTATCAGGCTTAATCTAACTAAAATTCTTAATCTAACTTAAATATAGCTTTTAAATCTAGGATTGGAGTGAATTGGAAATATGATTAAGACGGAGTTTCAGGCATTGTTAACTAAGGTTGAAGTCGAAACAGTTAATGTTATTATTAATCCTCCGAAGCATGTGAGTAATAGGTTCGTTGGAGCCATAAGAGGTACGGTGGGTAGGCAGATAGAAGAGACTAGTTGAAACAGATGGAATTGTAGAGAGTTGTGCAGTCAAGAAACCCTGGAAGTAGTCGACGAATAAAGAGAATGTTAATTAACAGGAATCGGCCTCGATACGGAGGTAAAACAAAAGGGTTATTCCAAGACAGACCACGAAGTGCGAAACGTAGGAAACGATACGTTGAATACTCTCGATTCTGGGTATATGAGTTTGTTGATAAGGGGACAATACTTGACAGGCGTATTCAAAAAGGGGCAAACAAAGGTTATTTATGAAGATCGGGTCATTTAGGTGTCAGAGAATTCCGTTTCACAAAGCTTTGTGTAGAGTTTGCTTTGAGTATAATTTCGTCAATATGTGTAAGAAAGTTGAGCTCTCTATGTCACATAAAACACTAATACCAAGGTCGCGAATTGACTCAGCGGTTGATATGGGTTGATAATGGAGAGGGTATCGACGGGGAGTAGATTGGACACGTTCTTGTGAAAAAGTGATTAAACAACATTTGGAAATATTTAGCTCTAAGCAATTTTTCAGGCACCAGACAGAGAAACTGTTAAAATCAAGTTGTAGAAGAGTGGCATAATATGTGGAGGAAATGGTCTTGAAAAACTTTGTATCGTCGGCGCAGAGTGAAACATTGAAAAAAATATTAATAGAAAGAATAAAGAAGAGAGGTCCTAGGTGGCTGCCTTGTGGGACCCCGATAGCTAAGAAATCATTAGAGAAGGAAGATCTGAATCGAACTTTGTAGTAACGGGTGTTAAGGTAAGAAGAAATCAGACCAAAAAACATAAATGTTAAAAAAAAGAGCCAAGTTCTTCTATACAAAAACCTTTGTGTAACAAGTCAGCCGTGAAAAGTACTGAGATCTAAAAGTACGCCAAGTTCTTACTTCATGAAGGTTTAATACCGAATATTTAAAGTAGAATAATATTGAAACAGCTACAATGTAATAGAGAAATTTTATTATTTAATGACTACTGTCTAAAATTTGATGGGCTCACTGGTCAAGTTTTCAAAACCTTTTGAATTGGGCATGAGAAAAAAACTTGCCAAGTAAGCCCATCAAATTTTAGTCAGGAGTCATTAAATAATAAAATTTATCTATTACATTGTAGCTGTTTCAATATTATTCTACTTTAAATATTCGGTATTAAACCTTCATGAAGTAAGAACTTGGCGTACTTTAAGATCTCAGTACTTTTCACGGCTGACTTGTTACACAAAGGTTTTTGTATAGAAGAACTTGGCTCTTTTTTTTAACATTTATGTTTTTTGGTCTGATCTCACTCCTTTTTGCAAAGATTTTAATATTTTGCCATGTCAAAATCTCGAAAGATACGTAAGGATAGAAGGGTGGACTCTACCTACTAAAATCAACTTAGTTTATAGCTTCCTATTTCTTTTGGTAGGTATATTTTCTTTTTGTTATTGGTTGTTTTGATTTGCGCTTCAATTATTTCTTCTTGTCCTGGCAAGATACCTAACACTAACAAACCTACCTTAATTACAGCAATCGGAAGTGTTCCATATATATTAAACATTTTCTCAGAAAGTGGGCGGATACCACGCCCCTGAACGGAAAACCTCGATTTTTATTTTTGTTCTTATGCGATTTGAGCCCTACCGTTCTACCGAATTTCATTGTTCTACTCCAATCGTAAGTGCGCCATATATAATTTACATCAGTTCTGAGGAAGTAGGCGGATACCACGCCCCTGAATGGAAAACCGCTAATTTTATATTTTTTTCTTTGTATGCAATTTAAGCCCCACCACTTTACCAAATTTCATCGTTTTATAGCAGTCGGAAGTGCTCCATTCAACCAACACCAATTCGGAGAAAGTGGGCGGATACCACGCCCCTGAATGGAAAACCTCGATTTTTATTTCTGGTCCTTTATATGCGATTTGAGCCCTACCTTTCCACCAAATTTCATTGCTCTACTCCAATCGGAAGTGCGCCATATATAATTTACATCAGTTCTGAGGAAGTGGGCGGATACCACGCCCCTGAATGGAAAACCGCTAACTTTATATTTTTTTCTTTGTATGCAATTTAAGCCCCACCACTTTACCAAATTTCATCGTTTTATAGCAGTCGGAAGTGCTCCATTCAACCAACACCAATTCGGAGAAAGTGGGCGGATACCACGCCCCTGAATGGAAAACCTCGATTTTTATTTCTGGTCCTTTATATGCGATTTGAGCCCTACCGTTCCACCAAATTTCATTGTTCTACTCCAATCAGAAGTGCGCCATATATAATTTACATCAGTTCTGAGGAAGTGGGCGGATACCACGCCCCTGAATGAAAAACCGCTAATTTTATATTTTTTTCCTTGTATGCAATTTTTACAGCAGTCGGAAGTGCTCCATGCAACCAACACCAATTCAGATAAAGTGGGCGTATACCACGCCCCCTAAAAGGAAAACCTTGGTGTTTATTTTTGGTTCTTTATATGCAATATAAGCCCTACCGGTACACCAAATTTCATCGTTTTACAGCAGTCGGAAGTGCTCCATAATACGATGTCGGGAAGTGCTCCAAAATTCGGAGAAAGTGGGCGGATACCACGCCCCCTGAATGGAAAATTTCAATATTTCGATTTTTTCCTCTGGTTGCATGACAAGACCTACCGTTGTGCAAAATTACAAGATTCTGCGATGTCGGGAAGTGCTCCATAATTTTGATGATCTGTCAGTCAGTCAGTCAGTCAGTCAGTCAGTTTCTGTTTTTGTGATTTTTGAGGCCTTATATCTCAGGAACCACTTATGCCAGAAAATTGATATTTGGTAAGGCGCCTGTGCCTGACTAGCTTAGCATATATTCGGAGTTTTAAGTTTCTGACTTCATTGGTACTAAAGATAGGAAGGGGTCAAAAATCGCCTGAGTTTGTTCCTGTAAAAAGGGTGTAGTGCCAGAACTTGGCTGGGCACTACCGTGCCCTTTAATCCATCTTAAAAACATAGATTCAAGTCCAAGGGTGGTTTGAATAGAATAAGCTTATGTGAGATTTTGTCAAAGGCATTACTGAAATCGGTTGAGACAACATGGACTTCCTTTCCGTTTTCTAAGGCTGAGATGCTAAAGGATATGAATTCAACAAGGTTAGCAGTTGTGGACCTGCCCTTGACAAGGCCGTGTTGTTTACGGAAAATGAGAGACTTACAACGAAAATTTATTGGCATTATAAAAGAGATCTTCCATAACTGAGGGAATTCTCCTTAAGATAGGCATAAACTAAAGATTTTTGAGAGGGGAAGAGGGAGTTTTGAAGAGCATATTTTTTGAGAAATATGGCGGGGATACCATCAGGGCGGGAATATACTCATCATTCAGTTGATTCAGTTTATTTTCGATGAGAAATTGGTCGCTGGAATGAGCTAGAAATGGGCTGAGGGAGAAGTTCTGTAAATAATTGAAATTATTACAATCAGGTATAAAGAAGTCGTCGGTAAACGACAAAAAACTAGCAAAAAAGTTGGCGATTGCTTGTGGTTCGTTTGAAATCACGACATTAAAAGAGTGAGATGGGGGATAGCCATCGGTTTTTCGTTTAAAGTTGACAAATTAGAAGAAGAATTAAGGATCTTTAATGAGAATGCTTTGGGTTTGGATTAAACAGCCTTAATAGAGGGAGTTGTTAAGTTCGGTAAAGTGAAGATAAGTACCGAAATAATTAGAATATTCAGTTGGAGATCGAAAATGAAGGAAAATTGACCAAAACTTACGAAGGTAGGGAAAAAGACTAAGAATTTAATGCTTCAAAATTCAATCCTTCAAAACCCGCTTAACATGAGTATAAAACTCATATTTGGGCAGATTCCCCAAAAAACTACTTGAATCTCTTGGATAGAATCTAAAGAGAGCTTGAAGATGTTAGCTGATAGACGCAATGTTTCTTTGACTTTCATTATTTTACTGTTATTTTTATAAACAATTTTCTAGTGAAATAGTCAGTTGCATTGCCCCCTTAAACAATTCAATCGTAATACTTGTATTTAAAGGATTGCCCATCGATTGACTACTCAGCCCAACTTCAGACCTACAGTTAGGGATTATTTCCTAAGGTACACTTCACGAATGTGGAATTACTTAGCCTGCTCGATATTTCCCTCTCATTACGATATTCAGACATGCACATTGGTAGCTTCTTTTAAATCGTCTCCAACTTTCGTTAGCGCTCGCAATGTGCTTGAACATTTTAAGGGTAGTCATAATCCCTTTGGTATGCGAAAAATTATAACAAAAGCATTGTTCTAAATAAGGAAGCAACCGAAAAAAGGGTTGGAAGTCTCTTTTTCAATATAACAAAACCTTTTGACATGGTGAATCCAGACATTCTTTTAGACATGGTAGAACCTCAAGGCATTGATCTTTTTTTTTATTCTTTCGATTTACCCAGATACGTCTCAGTTTGTGTGATTGCAGTGGCAGTAATTCTAGAGTTGCACATAAAAAGTTTTTCAGATAGCGCGGTTAGAATTTGTAGGCCTATGGCGGGCCCTGGCGAATTCTGCATCGTGACTTGTCTCTTGTATTTAGTAAGAAAACTAATTTTGCGTTTAGCAGTATGGCTCGATATATAGAGATTGGGCCAAATACAAGTTTCTTTTTAAAACCGCAATAAAATGAACAAAATTAAATTGTTTCAATGTATTATGGCTTTATTAGTAACAGCTAACTTTGCAGTAGCGCATTATTTTACTCCAATTTTCCAGAACTTTGTGTATGGTTTCTGGCTGAAGCTCACGGATTGCTTGGATGATATTGGCCTCGAGTGCTCAAATCATTTTCGAATTGTTGGCATAACATCGGTTCTTCGCGGTTCCCCACCAAAAAAAAGTCTAAAGCCGTCAAATCGCAGCTCCGAGGCGGACAATCGGCATCGCCAGGACGGCTGATAACAACACCCAGAGAAAAGTATGTGTAAAATTAGCCTAAATCGGGGGCTAAATTGTCTTAGGACTAAGGCCGTTTTGAGCTTGCTTAGTTCTAACCTATCGTAGCCTATTTTGCTAAGCTAAATGAATTTGGTTTTTAACTTTGCTAAAATTTGCCTAGAACTAAGCATAATTAACCTATATGCCTAGGCTAAATTTTCTAATTATTTTTCCCTAGGAATTATTTTTTACCTTAACATCTAAGCTAAAACGCCTTAGTGCTTAGGTTGATTTACTTTATTTGTTTTACCTATATTAAGGCAATTTAACTTAGTTGATAGGTAGATTTTACCTATATTTTTGCCTTAGGAACGTGTTGACTTACCTTAATATCTAAGGTAAAACGATCTTAGTTTTACCTAAATTTGCGCCTAAATTGCCTTAGTTCCTAGGTTGATTTACCTTATTTTTTTTACCTACCTATAATAAGGCAATTTAACTTAGTTGATAGGTAGATTTTACCTATATTTTTGCTTAGTTCTTCTTATTTCTGAAAAATGTCCTCCAAAAAAAGAAGTAATTTTACATCATTTCAAAGGATTTTATTGAATTATTATTAACAGATTTAATGTTATTGATTATTTTCGATTTTTAAAATATAATCTTAATTTCTAAAATCTTACTATCTAAAAAATTAAAAAATGCAATTTACAGCATTACAAATGAGGAAAACTGGATAAATAACAGATATACATATAATTCTTTTACATTTTTTGTTTGGAATTTGTTACACATTTGTTTTTATCTTGCTTTATAACCAAGCAAATTAAATTTAGAGTGAAACATACATACATCTATAAGCATAAGACGTACACAAAATTTAAGAAAACATTTCACCTTCGAAGGTTAAGATACATTTTAGAAAATTAAATAAGTTTAAAGAAATTTAAAATCTTCTGCAAAGTATTGAATTTAGAATCAAGTTTTTATACATATCAAAAAAGAAACTTGGTTTGAAAGAATTGGTTTTTTCTACAAAAAAAAAACAGTGTTGTGTATGAAAATACAAAAATCTTTGATAGAGAAATGTTGGATGTAGAAAACGATTTTTTTTGGCAAGTTCAAAGAATTTGAATACTCATTTGTGAAAAATTGAATTAAAAAAAAAAACTGTGCACCTTTTTGAACAACTCAGTACCCATAGGGTAAAACTATACAAAACGCCCCGGTTTACAAAACAACCCAATACAGTGAGTGTAATACGCCCCAGTAAAGTATTTTTTATTTCTTAATTTTGTATAGAAATGTGAAGAAATTAAATTTAGCACGCCACTGCGGGCATCATAATCCGAAAAGGATATGAAAGAAACAATAGAGGAAGGTAAAAATAAAACTAAAGGGGTGAATGAAGAAAGTAGGGAGTATAACATACCTAACATAAAAGACAAGCCCAATAAGTCGCTTGGTCGGTCAAATGCTCTTTGTTTGGAGCAAGAAAAAAGAAATTTACAAAACGCCCCAATACAGTGAGTGTAATAGGCCCCAGTAAAGTATTAAAATATAACACTTATATAAACTTTTTATTTCTTAATTTTGTATAGAAATGTGAAGAAATTACATTAAGGACGCCACTGCGGCCATCATAATCCGAAAAGGACATGAAAGAAGCAATATATAAAGTTAAAAATAATACTAAGGGGGTGAATGAAGCAAGTTGGGAGTATAACATACTATCCATAATATATGTGGTGTAAAATTGTATTTTATTATAATGAAATCAAAATTTTGATTTAAGTTAATTATGTAAGTATTTTTAAAATTAAAAAAAAAGTGAAAAAAAGTGTCGATAAAATGGCCCATCCCATGTGTTGATAATATGGACCAGTAGGCCATATTCGATACTGCATTTTATTCTTTCTTTAAAAAATTCCATCGCAATCGTCCGAAAATTTTCCCATTTTGTAAAATCAAATCCATTAGTTTGTGAAAAATTGAATTAAAAAAAAAAACTGTGCACCTTTTTGAACAACTCAGTACCCATAGGGTAAAACTATACAAAACACCCCGGTTTACAAAACAACCCAATACAGTGAGTGTAATACGCCCCAGTAAAGTATTTTTATATTTATATTTCTTAATTTTGTATAGAAATGTGAAGAAATTAAATTTAGCACGCCACTGCGGGCATCATAATCCGAAAAGGACATGAAAGAAACAATAGAGGAAGGTAAAAATAAAACTAAAGGGGTGAATGAAGAAAGTAGGGAGTATAACATACCTAACATAAAAGACAAGCCCAATAAGTCGCTTGGTCGGTCAAATGCTCTTTGTTTGGAGCAAGAAAAAAGAAATTTACAAAACGCCCCAATACAGTGAGTGTAATAGGCCCCAGTAAAGTATTAAAATATAACACTCATATAAACTTTTTATTTCTTAATTTTGTATAGAAATGTGAAGAAATTACATTAAGGACGCCACTGCGGCCATCATAATCCGAAAAGGACATGAAAGAAGCAATATATAAAGTTAAAAATAATACTAAGGGGGTGAATGAAGCAAGTTGGGAGTATAACATACTATCCATAATATATGTGGTGTTAAATTGTATTTTATTATAATGAAATCAAAATTTTGATTTAAGTTAATTATGTAAGTATTTTAAAAATTTAAAAAAAAGTGAAAAAAGTGTCGATAAAATGGCCCATCCCATGTGTTGATAATATGGACCAGTAGGCCATATTCGATGCATGATTTTAAGGATTTTAAGTGAGGTTTAATATTTTGTTTTGAGTTATAAAAACCCAAAAACTAACAATAAACGTGGCCGACAGAAGACAAATATGATATGATCAAAGCAATCTTTACATATGTATGTATAAGGAACAACAAATTGGGTTCTAAGTGTCAATAGATTTCAAGGTACCTAAAACCACATTTCGGCGTTTGGACCACCCTGGTCAATATTTGAAACCAAGTGGTCAACTTTTCGAAAAATTGCGGAATTAGGTTTCTATGGTTAAAACTATCAAAGCCTGAAGTAAATATAATTTTAAAGACTGTTAAAAAACATACGACTCCGAGTGAAAAAAGACTGTTATTTTTTATTTAATACAAGAACTCTTATTTTTGTTTTATTGAAGATTCTAAATAAGTGAGGCGTATTGTATTGTCTTACCCTAAGACATAAGCACATAACTTTTAAAAGAATATAATTTGAAATATGAATTAAAGATTTATTATCCGCTGGACTGAATATTGAATTTTCAAAAAAATCGAATTTTCGAAATTTCAAAAAATAGATATATTTTTAAATTTCTTAAAAGGAACAATCCGCAAAGGGTAATTTTTAAAAATTGATACTACCAACGTGTATCTAAGTTATTAAAAAATTCAAATCATTTAAGAAAGTTTGTACTGCAGGGATTTTTGGACCGTCTTGAATGTTAAAGAAAAAATTTTGAATAAATACCCACACACATAAACATTGTGGGGGGTATTGTATATTTAACACATACGTGAGTTTTAAATAAAAATCAATACAATCTATATATGAGTCTAATTTAAATTTTACATTGTCCAAGGATACGTAAAACTGATTATATTTAAAGAGTTCGCCCACAACAATTATAAGAGGCTGAAGCTTGATTTTCAACTTTATACACTCTTCCCTTTTCTTTTTCAGAATGGGTTCTATCTGACTTGCATTGTTAATTTCGATGGTGAAGGCATTCTTAGAATCTTCAATTGTGAATTTTTTGACTTTTCCACAATATTTTTTTGATGACGGTGGCAATACTCCGTGTAATAGGTTTAAATACGCAATATTCAAATTGTCTATTATACAATTTAAAAATCTTTTTAGAATACAAATTATTTTAAAATAAATTTTCGTACCTATGTCAAGGTCTTGAATTTTATCTATTACTTGTGCAAGGTATGTCTTTAGGGTACTGCATTTTATTCTTTCTTTAAAAATTTCCACCGCAATCGTCCGAAAATTTTCCCATTTTGTAAAATCAAATCCATTAGTGGGTTTAAGAAAGTTGTAATCAATGTTTATCTGTTGAAAGATAGAAAAAAATATTTTACATACGATTGAAATAAAATAGTTTTTTATTTGATTTTATTTTATTTTTTCTAAGATATGATCTTAGGTTTTTAATACAAATCAATGGCTAATATAAATTGACAACTACAAAAATACTATAAATAACACTTTACCAATACTGGGGCACGAGAATATTTAAATAGAGGCCATTGAAGAAGGATTGTCTGGATGTCAGTATCACTGCTTGAGTCGATCATATTTCTTCTGAATGCTATAGTATCAGTCCAGTGTTTTTTTACAGTATCCCAGTTTCTGTTTTGCTTTAATTCATCGCAGATACTCTTTAACTTTTCTTCGTCTAATGATTCTATGAAAAATATGTAAAACCAAAAAGGTATATGAGTTAATATTTTTGTTTTCTTGGTACTAAAATAGAAAAAATGGATTTATTTCATTTTATTTTTTGATATAGAAAATTAATATCACAATGGAACGGTTATTTTTATTGAAGCAGTAAAACTAGTTTATATGCCAACGCAAATTTGTTCACCACTGATATATCTGTTAAGTCATTGAGCTTATTTCATTAATATAACGTTATAGTTATTCGTTGAGTCAATTTTTAAGCCAACGAATTAACTTCATAGCCGTAAAAAATGCTTATATAATTGAGATTTAATCTAATTTATTCAAACTTTGATCAAACCTTCAATGCAAACATCTGTTAAAACATCTGTTAGCTTTGATTTCTTTATTGATGTTGGATCATCACTCTTATACAACTTCGACAGAGATCTTCGTTGGCCCCTATAGCGGTCGTAGAGTTTACCTTTTGGAGGAATTTTGTTTTTACCTGGGACAAAGTACGTACTCTGTTGTAATTATGATACAAAAATCTATTAGAAAATGCTTTATTGGTAACGGCAGTATCAACCTTACCAAACTTTCTGTTGGAAAAATTTTAACGATTTCCTCCGCCAAAATTTCGCACCGCTTGACCGTTATTTTCTTTCTATTCTCTATAAAGTACTGGACAGTTTTATGAACAAGATCTGTTCTATCCTGTGGACTTAAGACATTTTTATTGTTATATGATTCTAAAAGTCCTCTTCCTTGATCCGTTTTCATTAATACTTCCAGAACTGTTACCTAAAATTAAATAATTGACTAAATGACAAAATTTTTCCTAACTAAAAAATATTATCCAACTTCATAAACAATTAATATTCATTTCATAAAAACAAAACACTGCAAAAGCAAAACAAATTATATCCTAAGTGCTTGATTTAACTTAACCTGCTGCCTTAACGGGTTCTATCTGACATGCATTTTCAATTTGGATGGTGAAAGCATTCTTTTTAAGTTTTTGAATCTTCTAAAGATTTAATTTAATGATAGTGGCAATGATCCATTTAAGAGGTTGTAATATGTGAAAATATAGATCTTAAAATTAAGAAATGTTTAATAACTGAAAAATTTTGAAATTGTGAAATTTCAAAAATATTTATTATTAATCAACAAAAAAAAAAAACAAGAAAAATGTCCTTGCCAATAAATAAACCGATTTTTAAAACCCTTCTCGAAAATGCATTGTTATGTACATAAATATTACCTAAAAATTGTTTTTACCGATTGTGCGCTAGGTTCGTAGTTATATAAATGATATTTTTAGATATGACTTATGTTTGAACTTACGTCAAAATCTGAGGAGTTACTGTGAGATGGGCTACTCATGCTGTTAAGCCACGTTTCCACTGATACTTGTTGAGTTGATTTTTTGTAAGGTTTTGTATTAAAAATTCCCTGTTTGTATTAAAAAGGAAAATAAAAATGATAATTTAAAAAAATGTAATTAAATTGTTTTTTTTTTTTTTTCTGTTTTATATTTAACTTAAAAATAAGTTACAAAAATTAAAACTATTAACATATAAGTTACATATGCTCCAGAAAGACAAAACCCAACCCAGGAAATCGAACATACATATTACGTTCAACAGAAAAAGATAAAATGGACATGAATAACACAATGTAATAGACATCCATAGAATCGGTTTTAAAGTCACTTTTTGTTAGATGTAGAAAAGTTGCTTTTAAAATTTCGTAGTAACAGATCAAATTTACAAAAGTCTTATTTATACCAATAATTGTGACTCATTTTCATAATTTCGTTATTGTGAACTGATACACAAACAGATTTCTATTAACCAGATTCGTAAAGTTCTATTGTGATTCTATCATTTTAAATTTAACTTAGTTACAGGAAAGCCGCTTTTAAGTATTTATACTTGAAATTTGTTTTATTTCTACGAATGTTTGGTTAAAATCGAACTTAGGCTAGATTCGGATCTATTACTCA
This sequence comes from Philhelius festivus, assembly GCA_963931855.1. Taxonomy (NCBI): domain Eukaryota; kingdom Metazoa; phylum Arthropoda; class Insecta; order Diptera; family Syrphidae; genus Philhelius; species Philhelius festivus. The sequence goes on along the minus strand of CAWVOZ010000209.1, from coordinate 15,434 downwards.
GGGCCAATGGCTTTGAATTCTTATAAGGGCCAGCCAGATGCAGCTGTGACCACAAATCGAAGTGCATGTATATATTTCTAAGATGACAACAATGTATTTAACCAGTAAAACAAAATATTGTGTTGGACTTTAATTGGCCATCAAACTGTAAAGTTAATGTAAATAAAGTTTCAATGAATATTTGTTAAAAACATTTTTTTAGCTTTAAATAACAAAATTTGCGCAGTCGGTAGGATACAAATATATTTTTCGTATCCTTTAAGAACCATAATTCCGTTTCTACAAAGTGAAATTATACTCGAGATAACTCGAAAGAGAGTATCTAATATTATTTTAAAATAACGGCTAAAGTAATCGTAACGCGATAGTTAAAAAGTGAATACGATACAAACTTTGGTCTTAAAACTATTAAGCTATTGCAACTGCAATTCAGTAGAAAAAGTGAAGAAATCCTTAGCGAAAATAAAGACTTAAAACAAAATACTTCAGTGAATAAAAAACTTGATCAGTTCGTAGTTCATTTAGCGCATATAACCATACTACGAAGTTCCATAGAGGAGATCCGATCACACACTAACATAAGAATTACAAAAACAAAATATTGTGTTACTACTTTAACTGACCATCAAATTGTAAAGTTATAATAATTAAAGTTTCAATAAATATTTTTAAAAACATTTTGTTAGTTTTTAATAATAAAATTTATATTATATTTTACTTACATTTTCACTTTGCCACAAAAGTAATTTAGCTTCAAAGATCATTTTTGTATTAAAGTCATTATATTCATAAAAAATTTGATCAATGTGTCGTTCCCTCATGCACTTTAAACCTTCAATATCTATTTGTTTTCCTGTTAATTAAACATTTTTGTAGACAAATATCTAAAATGTTAGAGATTTTACCTTTTAAAAATAGATAAAGTTTTTCATACAGATCCCACGCTTTTAGTAAATCAGCTAAGTCATCGTTGGTTTCTTCTTCCTGTGTTTGAAATTGACGTGGAAGGATATTTTCGGAATTTATAATTGTAATGTTTAATTCTTCTTCATCTTCACGTAGCAACGTTAATTCATCTTCTGAATTAAGAACAAAGAATGAAGTAGGATTTGTGTCGATGTTTTTATTTTGAACAGCCGTCATGGAGTTGTTTGGATAAGAACTAGGTTGTTCATGTTCAGTTGTGGAAATATTTAAGTCTTGTGCATTCATTTTGTAATGCTGTTGTGACCTAAGAAAAAAAATGTTTTTTTCGTATATATTCTTTACCGCATAGTTTTTTATGGCAGCTAACGGGTGGGCCATCAAATTCATTTAGGGATTTAACTAAACAAATATCCTCAGTGCTTTCTATTTTTTCAAACGACATATAATGATCGCTAAATACTGTTTGTATTTCTTGACAAAGTATATACACAGTTTTATTTTCGCTAATGATCATTCGCATTATTAAAAAAAACTTTACATTCAATTCACTTGTAATAGATAAGTAATGTCCTTTTTTGTAAACTGTGCCATTAAATTCAATTTGTTCGAAGTGTTTTGAATTTACATTTAATACACTTGAATTCAAACAGTTTATGTTCTCAATGGCATTATGTATTTCATCATGATGTGAATACTGAAGTAAATTTTCTCTTTCTTTAATACTTTTATAAGCAAATTTGAACTGTAATTTTGTTGCGATTGAAAGTAAAATGTTTTTGCGACTTGAAGTGACTCTACCATATGATTTTAACTCCTGGTGTTTGGCTTCAAACAAAAAAGACCAATAATATTTTGGAAGCCCAGAGTTCTGTATGATCCGTGGGTAGTGGATAAGGTTGTGATGTTTTGGTTTGAGAGTATCGCCAAATAACTTTTGATATAGCATATTGTGTTTTTCAATAAGATGTTCAAGATCATGCATTATGTAATTATTACAATGTGGCAGAAGTAATATATCAATTATATTTATAAAAATCAGAACGAACTCCCAAACTTTATCATTAACTGAGATCAAGTGGCCGATAATCAAAGGAAAATGGTGAACAAATGTCCACATTTCTCTTGCTGAAGCATTTAATTTTTTTCTTTTTAGATGTAGTGGAGTAATGTCTTTAAAAACATTTCCTTTCTCAGTATCTCCATAGGAAAAAGTGGACTTATATTGGTTCAGTTCGTCTAATGTAAACAATTTGTTTTTGATGTAATGTTCTATAACATGTGTTAAATTATAGTGTGCAATGCCCTCAAATATATCATGCATAAGATCTACTGAAAAATTTTGTACAACATGAAAAGAAGGAATTTTGTTTAAAATTGACGTTTTGTAAATGCCTGTGGTAGAGAAATCGGCAGATAAACTTTCATTATAATTTTCTTCGGTTCTGATAAATTTTGAATTCTCTTTACACATAACTTTGGTTAATTCACTTGGTGCTATACAAAAGCGACAGTAGTGGTTAGAAGAGAATGATTTACTGAATTCAAGAATTTGGTTAAGACCCAAGTTGTCTCCTAAGATAATACCCATTATTAAAGATATGTTCGTTTTCTGGTTATTTAAGGTCAGTTCAATACCTTCAACTTCTAAGGAGATAATTTCTTGTACAAGGTTGTAAATTGTCAGATCATTTCCATAGGTTTTTATATCTTGAGCCTTAATCAAGCCAGCCAGATAAATGTCACTGACCTTGAAATAATTTTCAAATATAGGAATCGAAAAATACACTCCCGTTATTTTATGAACTCCACTATGTGATCCCAGAGGATTATTAACTTCAAAATCGTCTGCGAATAAAAAATATGGAACCAAATTCCTATTTTTATAAAGTGCTTTTTTTGATTGCCATAATTTACCTTTCATAAAATTACTTATATTTGATGACTGGCTCTGTTTCTGTTCTTCCAAAAATGTTTTGAGGACTTCTTGATTTTCAGTTTTTTCAAAAATTTTCCGAAATTGAAATTTCAAATCCATAAGAATACCTTTTTCAACTTTTTCTGTCAAATTGCTCTCTCCGTTTATCATAACATGAGAAATTTCTCTATTAATATCAAACTCTCGAGGTTCTTTATATAGATCTCGACTTTCCAAAAATTTTTGAAGTTTGTACTCAGTGTTTAAATTATTCAAAACATTTTTGTATTCTCTGACAATGTTTTCTATTTTGCTTTTATCACCCTCACACATTTCAACGTTAAAAATTATTTTTAACAGTGGGGATATAATCAAATTTTCAACGTCTTTCTGTATAGTTAATGCGTCTTTTCTATTAAAATGATTGTTGTTGTAAAGGCTTAAGACGAACTGAACTAGGCAATTTTCTATTATGCTTTTATCTGATGGGGTTTCTATCCTTTTTGCACTGCCACTAATAGTTGGTAAATGTTGTTCATTATTATTTAACGAAAAAAGGTTGTTTTGCAATTCATTTTCAAATATATTCGTACTGGAAGTGTTACAAGCGTTTGGGTTTAAGTAATTATTCTTGTTAGGTGGTTCCACTATTTTGCTTAAATCCCTTAAATGGATGCCTAAATGTCTTTTGTACGAAGACAATCCATTAAATACTTGTTTGCATGGTTCATCAAAGCATTTTAATTTGCTTCTTTTATCACAGCCATGGATAATTTTTAAATGACTGAATAATGTATTCAAACAAATAAATTCTTCAAGACAGATAAAACAATGCATTTTCCTCGTATAAACTGTAATAATGAATTTAACTTTTATGAATTTCTATAAATTTAATTAATAAATATATGTATGTATGTACACTGGATAACTAGTATTACGAAAAATTGTATGATCTAGACTGGACATCCAAAGTACAATATTTTACTTATCACTCAGAGAAGAAATAATTTTTTTTGTTTATAATATGAAGGATTATCTTTAATATTACGAGCATATGCTAGTTCAGTGCTTTTTAAAACTATGATAAAGTTAAGAAACTCATTCATCTTGACATCAGTTAAAAAAAAGCTTGAGAATTTAATAACTATTTTTAGAGCTAATACTTTTCAAGATAACTCTTAAGAATTTTCTAAATTTTTCAATTCAAATTTAATTCCAAAATGCTAAATGCCGGTAGTTAGGGGATGAAAAACAGGATTAAGATATGCAAGAAACATTGTAATATAGCTAATACTTTTCGAGAAAACGCTTAGTATGCTAAGCATTTCCTTTCTTAAAGAAAATAAGAATTATACTTTGCTTTTTTGGGTTTGCTTGCTCACCGAGATTAAGAATCTTGGATTCGGTAAATATTTTATAATGTATATTATGTATGTAGTTACCTTCTGCATTTTTGTTTGATTAACTTTTCGCTATTTACTTAATAATATGTATTAAAAATCTGACTGTAATACGTAATAAATACAACTTTTTAAGAACTTTTAAGAAAATTTGCTTTTTCAATGAAATTGTATGTACTATCACCAAAGTAGATTTTTTTCAAAAAAATTAGTTAATTCCAAAATGCTAAATGCCGGCAGTTAGGGGATGAAAAACAGGATTAAGATATGCAAGAAACATTGTAATATAGCTAATACTTTTCGAGAAAACGCTAAGTGTGTTTAAGTATTTTTTTGGTTTTTCAATGAAATTGTATGTACTATCACCAAAGTAGATTTTTTTCAAAAAATTAGTTAATTCCAAAATGCTAAATGCCGGCAGTTAGGGGATGAAAAACAGGATTAAGATATGCAAGAAACATTGTAATATAGCTAATACTTTTCGAGAAAACGCTAAGTGTGTTTAAGTATTTTTTTGGTTTTTCAATGAAATTGTATGTACTATCACCAAAGTAGATTTTTTTCAAAAAATTAGTTAATTCCAAAATGCTAAATGCCGGCAGTTAGGGGATGAAAAACAGGATTAAGATATGCAAGAAACATTGTAATATAGCTAATACTTTTCGAGAAAACGCTAAGTGTGTTTAAGTATTTTTTTTGTTTTTCAATGAAATTGTATGTACGAGTACTATCACCAAAGTAAATTTTTTTCAAAAAATTAGTTAATTCCAAAATGCTAAATGCCGGCAGTTAAGGGATGAAAAACAGGATTAAGATATGCAAGAAACATTGTAATATAGCTAATACTTTTCGAGAAAACGCTTAGTATGCTAAGCATTTCCTTACTTAAAGAAAATAAGAATTATACTCTGCTTTTTTGGGTTTGCTTGCTCACCGAGATTAAGGATTCGGTAAATATTTTATAATGTATATGTATGTAGTTACCTTTTGCATTTTTATTTGATTAACTTTTCGCTATTTACTTAATAATATGTACTAAAAATCTGACTGTAATACGTAATAAATACAACTTTTTAAGAACTTTTAAGAAAATTTGCTTTGAAAGTGATAATTCTCAATCGAGAGTTGATTCATTTTTAATTTTTCCCGAAATTAGAAATGGTCTTTGCAGTTATCCATTGAATAATCAAATAATACCAGGGTATTCCTATTCTTACTGCTAGACTTGGTTTTGAAAATAGAAAATTATAAATGCACCAAATGCGATCCGCAGCTTTTATTAGAAAATGCCTCCAACGTGGTCAATGTCAACCCCACCCAAAAAAATTGTAAAAGTTGACGTAGACATGCCAGCTTTTGCCAGCGCCCTTGATACCCTCAAAATATGTAATATTGGAATTACGCAATTTACGTTTCTGGATATTACTGAGACTCTGAGATCTCATTAATTCCACACCCGTTCTTGTAAAAAAGAAAATCAGAATCACATTTTTTTTGGTTTGCTTGCTCAGCGAAATTAAGAAACTTGGGTTGGTTAAATATTTTATAATGTATATGGATGTAGTTACCTTTTGTTTTTTTGTTTGATTAACTTTTCACTATTTACTTAATAATATGTATTAAAAATCTGACTGTTATATGTAATAAAAACAACTTTTTAAGAACTTATAAGAAAATTTTCTTTTAACGCGTTGCAGTTGGTTGACGGTTGACGATGAAAAATGAATGAGAAGGAGAACCACGTGGCATGTGCGCCGCCTTACGGAGTTATGAGTTTTGATAAATGAGTTTGTTCAGTGAAATATTCTTTGGTTTGCAAATAAAAAACATGTTCAGTTGCTTGTGCAACTGGAACTGCGTTTCTTTTCTTTAAAAAAATGCAAATAAGTCCTTTTTAAGACAAATCGGATATATACTAATCGCAGTAATAAAATAATTATTTTGCTCCGAGATTAAAATTATGTTAATGATTATAATAAATTAATAGTATAAAGACACTTACCTTGAAATTATCCCAAATATTTGTTATTAATATTTTAAATATAGAAAGGAAGGTATTTCTTTTTAATATTTGCCGTATTATAATGTTATTTATTAAAGACTTTACGTTTTTTTTTTTAAATCACTTTTTGGACTGCTCAACACGAAAATTACAAACCAACTAAATAAGTTACGAAAATACTTACACAAATCACAACATAACGGCATCCGAATAATATTTCACGTTAGAACTAGGCTAATATTTCAATAATAACACAAAATTACCTTAAAACTAGGTTAATTACAAATAGTTAATAGAAACTTGGAGGAAAAATCACGTTAAGCACTAGGTAAAATTAGGTAAGACTTAGGTAAATGTTCACAAGTGGATACAATTGGCGCAAAAATTGTGTTAGTGCTTACATAAAATCACTTTATACCTAAGGTAACGTTGCATTGCTTACGGCAATTGGAGGAAAACCATATGTTTGCGTTCTTTTTTCAAGATGTAAAATTTTTTTGGAATAAATTACGTTGTTTTATTCATGAAACGAGAATAACTTTCGATTTATCAAAAGATTATATTTCGCCAGACGTTTACACAATAAAATGAGATATTACTTTTCTTAGTTAAAAGGGTTTATTATTTCATTTTCCGCACCAAATTCATGAGATAAATTTATCTACTCTGCAGAAAAGAACTCAAATATAAATTTTTAAAATTTGTTGCTGCGAAAATAAAACTATCCAGTTTTTCAGGTCTATCCAAATATTCCACTAATGCATAAATATCCCTTAGGGACCAGTTATAACTATCATTGAAATGCATCATTAAATTTTTAATTCGCATTTTTAAGACGAATAAGGCTAGGAACGCACTTGCGATTTCAATCGCGCGGTTTTTTAATCGCAAAAACAGAACACATGAGTTTAAATGAGAATGAACGCAGAAATCGTCACGATTTAAAGGTCGCAATTTGTTTCATTTTTCAGGCGATGCGATTGTCGTAAGTTAAAATGAAACAAATACACTTAAATGGATATGCTCACACTTGCGATTTAAATTACTACGACTTAAAAATCGTAGTAGCAATAATAAATTGTTATGCACGCACTTGCGATTTTTAATCCACGATTTTTTAGCCGCAAGGAATAAGAGACATGGCGTTAAATGTAAATGCACGCACATGCGACTTAAAAATCGTATTGATTATAAAAATGAAACAAGCTCCATTTTTCAAGCAATTTTTTTGTCGCTACTTATTTGTAGCAAATGCGCGACTTTTTAATCGCCTCGACGAAAAATCGCAAGTGCGGTCCTAGCCTAAACAAACTGTAATGGCTTAATTGGTACCAAAATGAAGGCAATGAATATTAATATTTTTTTGACTCTATAAAATACAAAATTCTGATTTAAACTTTCTTGTTAATCCAATATTATTATTTCACTGATGGAAAGCAATTTCAATGAACAGCTGATTTTCGTTTTTTTTTAATATGGAACACAATAATTTCACTGAATGTGTTCAATTCTCTTTTAATTCTCAAATGTCAATTTTCCTTTCAATGATCAACTCTAAACTCAAATGCATAGAATTGGTTGTAATCAGCCACTGACAGCATCTTTTACTGAAACCCATTTTTCAATGATTGGTATAACTGGCTTGTCAAAAGAATAAAGTCAGCATTCCACTAATTTGTCTCAGAGATACATTTTAAGAATGCTATAACTGGGGCCTTAAGCAATATTTCTATATTTTTTGATTATATAAGTAAAAAATGTGGGTAAAAATTTCACAACGCGTATTTTAATTTATTCTTTCATTCAAACATTCTGTGTTAATGTTAGTTTGTCTAATAAATTAATTGATTGATACACTCGTTTTTCATACGAATTAAAAGAAATGTAATGAACTTTTCTTTCAAGAGCCCAACTACCCAAGCGTAAATGATTTTCCGTGCTAACTTTTTGCCGTCTTTAAATTTTTGTGAATAAATATGATATGCTCAACTTTTTACCCATTTTCTTTTGAATAAAAATTTACTTTTCAATCTTACGGAAACACAAAATATGATGTGTACACATATTTTTGTGTATACAGATAAAAATCACGCTTGCGAAATTGAATCCCACTAATGTTCTAATGTTTATTCAAGTGATCAAAGGTTTTCGATAGCTAAAATGAGAGATTAAAATAAGAATCTAATGTTAAAATGTCCTCTGATGCTTTTCTATAAACTTAAATGATTGTTGACAACAATTTAAATGAAATACTACATTTGTTTGTTTTCAAATTGAAAACAAAATTTTGATTTTTCTATTCAAAAATATTGTCTACGCCCATGTTCTAAGTAAATTTTGTCTCTCTGAACAAATTATTGCGGCGCCTTTGTCAAATCTAAGATTTTTGGCGGCAACGTTGCCTTAGTACTAAGGTAAAATCACCTTATACCTGAGGTAAAATTGTACAGGTATTGAATATTGGCGGGAAAACCATGTTAGGCCCTAGGTAAAATTAGCTTAAACTTAGGTAAAAGTTCACTAGTGGATATAAATGGCGGGAAATTGATGCTAGTGCTAACTTAAAATCAGCTTAAACCTAAGGTAATGTTGCATAGTTTTAAAAATTGGAGGGAATTCATAGATGTGCGTTCCATTTTTGAGAAATAAACTTAAATATCGTTCTTTTATTCAAGCGCATTCTTGCAACGAGACTAACTTTCGCTTTGCGAAAGGACATAACTTCGTAAAAACATTTGATTAATTGTGGGAATAAATATTTTCGATGTTGTTTGTCTTACGGTTTTTATTTATTTCCTATTTGATGTCCATTTTTTCTTTTATTGATCATTTGTTTTTTGAAATGCCATAATCAAATTAGAAATCACTTTTCTAAGTTTATCGGCTTTATCATTCCATGTTCCGCACCAAATTCGTAAAATAAAATTATAAAGCCTGCATAGAAAAAAATTCCATATTAATTTTGAAAGCTTGTTGCTGTGAAAATAAAATTATCTAGTCTACTATCTAGGTCAATCCAATGCATTATTACACATAACACATTTTTGAGTATATCTACGAGTACATACGAGTATATAATAATGTGTTCAATAACTTCACAATGTATATTTAAAGTTATTCTCTCATTCTATCATTCTGTGTTGATTTAAGATTTGATATATCGGAAAACGAAAACTATTTTTGCTAAAACCAGAAGCATGGTTCGCGTTCTCAAAATTGTTTTACAACTAGTGCACGATTATTTCGATTTTGATCATTTGAAATTTTCGTCATTCGACTTGTCAGTCATGATTGATTTATAATGAAATAATTTGGTGTTCGGTGGTAATGACAAGAAAAAGATTGTGTGTACTGACGTACGCGCGGTTGAAGTAAAACTTCTTTTTCCTCAAGCAAAGCTTCTGTAAGATTATAACCTACGAACAAACATTTTGTATTCTAAAAACATGTCGCTGTCTTTGACGGATAACGTGACGTTTTGACATGTCACTGACAGCTGCATAGAAATTTTTTTACCCCCAATGCAGGAAAAGAAGTTTTACTTCAAAAAAACATCAAAAAGATATGTTTGTTTGTTTTTTTTTTTTTAAAGCATAGTGGTTTCTGCTTGTTAAATTGATCGACCACATAATTCACAAACATTTTATATTTTTAAAACATGTCGCTGTCTTTGACTGATAACGTGACGGTTTGACTTGTCACTGACAGCTGCATAGAGAATTTTTTACCACCAACGCCGGAAAAGAAGTTTTACCTCAAAAAATTGAATGTGCGCGCCTAGCCTTAAATGAAATCGAGAAGAAAAGTACAAAACTCCCATGCCACTTGACAAGCAAGTTGCCTCGCTTTGTTTGTATTACCCTAGGGCTGCACGTACAAGTATTGGCAAGCATGTTGTAATCTTGTAATGTACACAAGCATTTCTTATTAACCCGTACAAACCCGAGCAACTAAGTAGTCACCTGGCATTAATTCAGTATCCAGGCAACTTGGAAAGCAAGTACACTGACAGCGGCACTCTTGTAAAATTAATTATTAAAGTATTTGATTGATTAGTCGGGTGACGTTCAAATTTATAAATACCAAAACAAATGTCGGTGGCGTGTGCGATTAAGCGAATAAATATTATTAAAAAGTATAATTTCAAAACTTTCAGGCAACCTGATGGTCATATGGCATGCCGTCTATGACAGCAAGAATACAAATGGTAGTGGATACACCCAACTTTTTGGCCAGTACTTTGTATGCGAGGGTTAGGTGTTGGTAAAATTTATTTGGATTGCAATATGCTTGTCAATAATTATTCGGTTGCATAGCCATTGCGCGTCTGAACCTATAGTTTTATGTTTATCTTTGAATGCAGCCATTTGAAATATGTAAATTCTAAATCGTATTCAACTTCATGTTTTACTTTGCACATGCTAAAAACATGTCGCTGTCTTTGACGGATGGCGTGACGGTTTGACATGTCACTGACAGCTGCATAGAAAATTTTTTACACCAACGCCGGAAAAGAAGTTTTACTTCAAAAATATGAATCTTCGAACGCTTGCATGTCGAGACTGCAGCAAAAATGTTAATATAGATACTGTATATCTTCGTCTAATTAAATTTCATAGGCTGTGAAAGTCTATTAGCCATGTTTAAATTACAAGTGAGAAGTGATTTTTGTAATCATGCTTGATAAATTGTGAATGCTAATGGTTTTCATTCACCAAACAGTCATCACGCCGTGTTTATCAACCAAATTTGAGAATGTTAATCCACTTAGTTTTCGCATTCATACATAAAAAAAAAGAAAACAAACAAACAGTAATTAATTTTTCTTTCCAGGAACCAAAAAAAAAAAACAACCAAAAGCATTTAATTTTTCTGACTTGACAGCACTTATTCAAAATTATTGAGATAAACTCGAAAAAAGCTATTGTATGTTCAATGATGCTTTTTAATTAACTAAAATCAATAATCATATTAGCTTATTTACCTAATGAAATGTGTTGTATCTATTGTAAAACTGTCTACGCCCATGTCTTTGGGTAAAGTTGGCCTCTCTGATAGAATTATTGCAGAGCCCTTGTCAGATCCAAGAAAATATTGCATACACATTATTATCCTATTTCAAATTACCTAGGAGGTACATGTTGCCTTAGTTCTAGGTAAAATTTATACTCGTTAAATAACATTAGGTCAACAAAATTGTACCTTAGTTATATAAGGCAAAACAGCAATATTGTCTTAGTTATCTAAGGCAAATTATTCTATTTCAAACTACCTAGGAGGTACATGTTGCCTTAGTTCTAGGTAAAATTTATGCTCGTCCAATAACATTAAGTCAACAAAATTGTGCCTTAGTTATATAAGGCAAAACAGGAATGTTGCCTTAGTTATCTAAGGCAAATGATCTTATTTCAAATTACCTAGGAGGTACATGTTGCCTTAGTTCTAGGTAAAATTTATGCTCGTCCAATAACATTAGGTCAAAAAATTTTACCTTAGTTATATAAGGCAAAACAGCAATGTTGCCTTAGTTATCTAAGGCAAATTATTCTATTTCAAATTACCTAGGAGGTACATGTTGCCTTAGTTCTAGGTAAAATTTATGCTCGTCCAATAACATTAGGTCAAAAAAATTGTACCTTAGTTATATAAGGCAAAACAGCAATGTTGCCTTAGTTATCTAAGGCAAATTATTCTATTTCAAATTACCTAGGAGGTACATGTTGCCTTAGTTCTAGGTAAAATTTATGCTCGTCCAATAACATTAGGTCAAAAAATTTTACCTTAGTTATATAAGGCAAAACAGCAATGTTGCCTTAGTTATCTAAGGCAAATTATTCTATTTCAAATTACCTAGGAGGTACATGTTGCCTTAGTTCTAGGTAAAATTTATGATCGTCCAATAACATTAAGTCAACAAAATTGTGCCTTAGTTATATAAGGCAAAACAGGAATGTTGCCTTAGTTATCTAAGGCAAATGATCTTATTTCAAATTACCTAGGAGGTACATGTTGCCTTAGTTCTAGGTAAAATTTATGCTCGTCCAATAACATTAGGTCAAAAAATTTTACCTTAGTTATATAAGGCAAAACAGCAATGTTGCCTTAGTTATCTAAGGCAAATTATTCTATTTCAAATTACCTAGGAGGTACATGTTGCCTTAGTTCTAGGTAAAATTTATGCTCGTCCAATAACATTAGGTCAAAAAAATTGTACCTTAGTTATATAAGGCAAAACAGCAATGTTGCCTTAGTTATCTAAGGCAAATTATTCTATTTCAAATTACCTAGGAGGTACATGTTGCCTTAGTTCTAGGTAAAATTTATGCTCGTCCAATAACATTAGGTCAAAAAATTTTACCTTAGTTATATAAGGCAAAACAGCAATGTTGCCTTAGTTATCTAAGGCAAATTATTCTATTTCAAATTACCTAGGAGGTACATGTTGCCTTAGTTCTAGGTAAAATTTATGATCGTCCAATAACATTAAGTCAACAAAATTGTGCCTTAGTTATATAAGGCAAAACAGGAATGTTGCCTTAGTTATCTAAGGCAAATGATCTTATTTCAAATTACCTAGGAGGTACATGTTGCCTTAGTTCTAGGTAAAATTTATGCTCGTCCAATAACATTAGGTCAAAAAATTTTACCTTAGTTATATAAGGCAAAACAGCAATGTTGCCTTAGTTATCTAAGGCAAATTATTCTATTTCAAATTACCTAGGAGGTACATGTTGCCTTAGTTCTAGGTAAAATTTATGATCGTCCAATAACATTAAGTCAACAAAATTGTGCCTTAGTTATATAAGGCAAAACAGGAATGTTGCCTTAGTTATCTAAGGCAAATGATCTTATTTCAAATTACCTAGGAGGTACATGTTGCCTTAGTTCTAGGTAAAATTTATGCTCGTCCAATAACATTAGGTCAAAAAATTTTACCTTAGTTATATAAGGCAAAACAGCAATGTTGCCTTAGTTATCTAAGGCAAATTATTCTATTTCAAATTACCTAGGAGGTACATGTTGCCTTAGTTCTAGGTAAAATTTATGATCGTCCAATAACATTAAGTCAACAAAATTGTGCCTTAGTTATATAAGGCAAAACAGGAATGTTGCCTTAGTTATCTAAGGCAAATGATCTTATTTCAAATTACCTAGGAGGTACATGTTGCCTTAATTAAATAAAAATTCCAAAGAAATCGAAAAGTAATGTATGTACATAATATAGTTTTTCGTCGTCAACCCACTGCCTTTCGAAGCATATAACTTTTAGTTCTAATTGTCTAATGGTTTCAAGGTTTAGATCTTAAAAATGATGTGGATGTCAGGCTACATTTCAGTATAAAACTTTTTGGGGAGGGACAACAAAGGGATATAAATAAAGACAACAATTATTTAACTACATTTGGGCATACAAATTGTTTCGGAGTGACAAATATAATAACGGATCATCCATTTTGTCATTCCAAAAACAAATTTTTAATAAAACACATTAATGATTTAGATTTCAATCATACTTTTATTTCAATATATTGTTTGGATTTTGCCATTTTGAATGGAATATAACATCATGCTTTTATTCCCCACTGAAATTTTTGCCGATTCTGACAAGATAATTTTCGGTGACTTTTGAGGCAATAACTCGGTCATAATTTGTGCGAATATTCGATTTCAAAGCATCAAAAAATTGCGAATTGTGTGTATAATTCAATCTTAGACATGCTGCAACTTTAATTAAAAAACCGTTGATGTGGGCGTGTACAAATGTAAGTATGTCTGAACCACATTACTTCACACCATATGTTCTTGAGTTTGTTTTTGTGTGTGTTCGTAGCTTCTTAGTGGCGCCGCGATAGATGGTTCCGGGGTGGAGGTGTTTACTTAAATGTACGAGTAGCTTTAAGCATCAGTTATATTCGGTGTTCTACTATAAAATTTTAGAAAGTAGAGCTCTCTATTACACGGATAGACGTGTAATTATTGGACCGGGATTTGAATCCGTGTAATTATAATTACACGTGTTATTTTAATAACACGTATAATTAAATACACGTGCATCCGTGCATTTAATTATACGTGTTACTAAAATATCCGTTACCATTTCTAGCGTTAAGTAAGTCGAAGTTAGTTAACTAGGGATACTAAATTGGTAAAAATAGTAATTTATAAGATAAATATAAACTAAAATTTAAAAAGGAATACTTCACAATTTAGAATACGACTCAAGCTTTGCACGTTTGCAGTGAACACTCAACTGTTACTAACCGTCTCATTAAATAAAAGCTTAGGTACAACGGGTGACTATTGACAAACAATACGAGTAGTTTTGCACAATGTAAAAATAACGGAAATAATTTAAGCAAGTTGCTGTTGTTTTGCACTTGATAACGGTCTAGGTATACCTCGTTGTTCAATTATTACTAATTACTTATCAAATGTGAGATAAAATAGCAAATCAAAGACCAATTATAATTTCAGACTCATCCGTGTACTAAGGATGCGTTTACACGGATAATAAAGTGAATAATTACACGTGTTTTAAGAACACGGATTTGAAGTTAATAATGACTTTCAAAAATCGTATTTTTCTCGAAAATGGCGTCTAGAATTTTGATAAAATTTTTTTTCTTTCAATTAATTTTAACGATCTTTCATTAATTGAGAAAAAAATTGAAATTAAAATATTACAGCTTGTATCTACCATAGACCCATTTTTTTTAATTTTTGAATTACTCATTATCGACATATCGGATTTTAATGAAATTTTTTTGTAGAGATGCCTCTAAAAACCATTGCATTTCAAAACTTCAAAACAAATATTTTTTGAATTTTTGAAAAAAAAAATCATTTTTTTGGAAAATTCGATATTTCAAAAACGTCTCAATATTTTGTTTGGAAGTTTAATTTTCATTCGTACAGTAATAAAAACTTAAAGTTGGCTTATCAAATTTTTTTTCTTAAAAATCTTTTAAAAATTTTCTATATAAAAGCTTTTTTTTAAGAAACCACTACAAGAACTTATAAATTTTGTTCTTGCATAAATTCATATTGGCATAGCATTCTGTTTTTATCTCTTACTACTAAAAGAATTTAAATAATTAATTTTATCTTTATGAACAGTTTTCTCTAATAACATTCGTTTTTAAAATTCCTAGTCTATTACAAAGGAGCAAGTTCGTGCGACCCAGTCGTG
>CAWVOZ010000208.1:0-43000 GCA_963931855.1 Philhelius festivus | reverse complement strand
ACATCCATCCATCCACACATAAGGAATGTTTGTTACATTTTCCACAATAATGGTATTGACTTTTGCCGAGAGCTCGAAACAAAGGGAATTTGACATTTGCATATTACATATGTACAACGTACATACATAAGTATTTAATTATAAAATATATACAATTTTCTTTTGGATTATTCACTTACAAGGTCCAAATGACTCAGCAATTGAAGGCCCACAACCATCCGCTTCGTTATCGCTTCGCAGTTCTAGCTTAGAGCAGCTTGAATTGGACAACGATTTTGGGCGAAGAATCATCTCTTATGACGATACGCATTTTCATTTCGAAGGTTACGTTAAGAAACGAAATTGCCGCATCTAGGGCTTGGAAAACCCACACGTTACTGTCCAGAAACCAATGCATCCACAGAGAGTGACAGTTTGTATGTGGAGTGGTGGCACCATTGGATCATTTTTATTTGAAAACAAAGCTGGGAACAACGTTTCGGTCAACGGTGGCTGTTACAGAGCCATATTAACCGACTTTTTTTTACTGAAATTGAAGACATGGATTTGGACGAACTCTGCTTCATGCAGGATGACGCGCCATGCCACACAGCCCATGTCGCAATCCAAATTCTCAAATCGTAATATCAGCCATCTTGGTGATGTCAATTGCCTGCCTCGGACCCCTTCGGCCCCTTCTTTGTTGTGGAAACCTTGAATGGGAACGGTGAAGGAACGATGTTATGCCAACAATCCAGAAACGATTAAAGCACTTAAGGCCAATACGATCCACGCAATCCGTAAGCTACAGCCCGTGACCATCAACAAACAACAAGGTTTTAGAAAATTGGAGTCACAGAATGCGCTACTGCGAAGCCTGCTGAGGCAGTCATATGAACGACGTTGTGTTCTATACATAATTAATGGAAATATTTGCTCTTACTAATACTCGTAAAGCCATAATACAAAGAAAAAATTATATTTTGTTCATTCTATTGCGTTTTTGAAAAGAAACTTATATTTGGCCCACCCTTTATGAATGTTATATTCTTGTTAAGATTCAATTTAAAATCAGTTAACTTTGTTATCCTTGGGCTGTTCCGTCCCGGGTGTTCAGTGGGGATTTTGGATAGAGGGACCTACTGGCTGATCCAGGATGATCGTAGAAAGCGACGCGACGGCTTCTTCGCACTCAATTGGGATGCTCTCGTCTAGTATGTATATTTCATTGAAGTGCTTGGGCTGGGGTAGTCGCTTTTTTTTATTTTTATCCTTCTTATCTAATAATTTGTGAAGCTTGGTGGTTTTCGCAATACCTTCCTAGCCAGTAGAAGTAGGTGCTTGTCCAGAGGTATTATACCAGCTTCTGAGTATCGAAATTCGTTCCTGTAGTATTTTTGACGCTACATGTCGATGTAATCTTCATTGTATACCCTTTATATCTTCCTTTTAAAAACTTTGAGGTGTCGCATGGCTGCCTAAGGGATGGAAAACCGAACGGAAAAAAATGTATCCGATGAGTGGTATCAAGAGCTGCTTATATAGGTGTCAGGATCTTGGTCTGCTGGCTAAGTCCGATACTTCTCTTTATTAATTGGTGGGGACCAATGAAGTCCCAGCAGGTTTTTCTAAGTTTCTTGCCTGAGGGTTGAAGTGGATCTCCAAGAACTTTACGTTTCGGTGTGTGTTTATTTTAGTCGTGATGTCTTAGTAGTTCTTCCAAGATTTTGCTAAACCTACTCAAGAGCGATATCGCCTTTAAGTTGGAAATAATGTGCAGGGCACATTTCTCACGATTCACGAATTCGGGGAGGAGAAGTTGTAGTGCGATTGGTGTTTAGGATGATGGATAGAATGATGATTACTATTTGTGGGAGCCTCTTCATAATGAAGTAAAATACGCTGACTTCTTTGACCCAGAGTTATTGATGAACTCTGTTATATTCTCTATGGTTTTATCAATCGCGTTACTAGCTTGCTGGATTCGTGTGGTTTAATGTACAAACATCTATACAGGTTGGGTGCCTGGGTTTCTTAAATGGATTTCTCAACTTACAGCGAATGGATCGGGTGATGGGTTGCGGAGGAAATTTCCTTAAAATGTTTCAACTGTATCCTAATATAATTATAATAATAATAATTATCTCTGGCATTGTAGATTTCTTCCCAACTGGGGTATCTACAGACTGGTAGATACTTTTGAAGGTATAAGGTCCAGGTTATATTGAGTGTAGCCTCTCCGGGAAATGGTTGGAATTCCCAAAACATTACCTTGACACACTGCAGTTCACTCCATACTGTCCGGTTGTTGATGTCCGATGTATTAAACTCTTGCTGGGGAGTCATTTGAAGACGTTTCCTTGCCCTACATGTATCTATTTCTATGTGCATATAATTTTTGCACATACTCAAGAAGATATCTGTCTTTGGACTTTCTGGGCCATTTTGTTTGTCCAATGCGTTACAATTGGAAAGTTCCAGACTGTCGCGATAGCTGCAATGTTTTTGTTATATGGTGGAGGTGCGAGGTTGTCTTCAACGCGTCCTTTCATTTTGTCAACATCCGGTCTTCTTGAGTTGATGGTATATGCTCATCAAGTTTTCTCGCTAGGAGGAAGCCTTTATATAAAGTGAAGAAGTTTTCCAATTAATCAATATACAGATTCGCTGACAACTGGTATACCGAAGCTGCATAGCCCTTTCAATCAACAGGGCACGCATGATTTGCAGTACGTCGTCGCAGCATGAAAAATATTGTTTGAATATCTCCGAGCACTGAAAACCTGAAGGGAGGATTTTACAAACTGAAGCTACCAAACAGCAACTAGACATACAAAAACATATGCCAGCGTATGCAGAAAAAACATAGGTATGCAATTTTTTTTGTCACGGACTCTGGACAATGCCAAAGATACTCTTTTGTTTTGGAAAATAGCATAGGTACGAAATGAATACAAGTGTACAGTAAATATTAAAATTGATGCAAATCAGTAAGGTATCCATTTCAAAAGTATTGAATATGTTCTTCCATATTTGGAAATAACAATTTTGGATGGAGACACCCAAACTAACATTTCAGCTTCGATTCGGTTTAACTAAATACCTTTTCGAAGTTCCTTAAGACACTTGTAAAGATTGCTTAAGAACAAAAAGGAGAATTTTATACAAGCTTACAAAACCTTTTATAAACTTCTATAAGCGATTTTGGAAAATTTTCTTTGAAGTACCATGCACAGATCTCTTGAAAATTCAAGTTCTTTAATGGTCTACCAGAAGTTTAACCGAGTCCTATACGAAATTTAAATGAAGCTCAGGTTTTGACAAAGAGCTTCAATAGAGCGTCGCAAAAATTACAAGCGCAAGTGTAACAGAAGCTTGTACATTTCAATGTCAGGGCTTTTTGAGTCTATTACAAGCTTAGAATAGAACTTTTACAGAGTCTGACAAAATAATAAAAAAAATATTAATTTATATTTCTTTCAAGACCTTTTCCAGACATTTAATCAACTTTAAATTTTCTTTTTGCCACCCCGATTGTTCCTACCTAAAAAGTACACTTAAATCTGTGTAAGTCGGTGTCCATTTATCTACACACTGGGCTATCTTCAATATTATTTGGAAGATGCAAAAACTTAATCAGGCTATTTCATTTTCAAACTTCAAAATTGACACAAGACTGCGATATACAATTTTCCTAAGGCTACTCCCTCGCACATTCAATTTTTCGGTACATATCTATCCCTCTCTAAATTTTTTTTCAAAAAATAAAAAGCAAATGGTTATCTACATGTAAGTCCAGCAATAATATTCCTCGATAGAAACATAATTGATATAGTACTTTCAAATAAGTGAATGTAAAAACCTTTAATAATATATCTTTGCATTTCTTTAAATTATTTGTTTGAGAATACAAAGTTGGAAAACTTTGAATATTTACAAACAGAACTAATTCAAAACATATTTTACGAAATTTTGATATCTTTGTAATATAATATTGAAAAGTTCTTTTAAACAATTTTCTAAGCCATTTATGCAAATACTCTCCATCATTTATTGTTTGTATCTTAATATATTGCGGAAGTTGCAAAAAAAGTTTTCGAAACGCTCGTTTATAGTTGCAATTAAACTTTTAATATTTAATTTTATTTTCCTTTCTTTAATGAAGATTAAATGTATCAGTTTCTTTTAAATTTCATTTACAGGGTTCTTAGAAGCTTGAACCTTGACATTTTCTTTAAAGGCTTTTGTTAAAGTCTGTAAGCTTAAGAGAAGTATTCTATACAGTTTTTAGGAAATTGTTACAGAAACCTTTTGAAAACTCATTCACGTAAGCTTCGATATCATATCACATTGCAATCTTTATACAAGTTGCAGCTTCTCTACTTTCATTTATAAAACCATATCCGAATAATTGGTTCTAGTCTCGGATAATATTCTATGTCCTATTTGCAAAAGGTTCAAAAGAAGATGATATTGAAACCGTGACTTCTATAAGAAAATTGTTTTTGAAAAAGGCTCTATAGAAGCATTATATAAATTTAAACTTGCAGCATGTCCATATTTCTAAGCTAATAGAAACTGAAATGTTAGTTGGGATAAGCGCTCATAAAGTGAAAAATGCAATTTATCGCTTCAGTTTAAACAAGCCACCGGTAGAAGATAATTTTCCGTATGAATTCTTCAAAAATTCTTCAATCAAATTCATTGAGAAACTCAAAGATTCATATTTGCAAACCCAGAAGTTCTAAGTAGCTTCAGGAGAAATAAAGGATTGCCCCTGTTCAAAAACGGGGATGCAAATAATCCAAATAACTACACAGAAAAATTTCATTTATATATTCGGTCATGAAAATATTTATGCGAATCCTCTAAGTTGAAAGCCTATACAAGAGAGGATACGTGAAAATGAATTGCTAAGTGAATTTTAAGCAGGTTTCAGAAAGAATGACTCGACTGTGGATAACATCTTCACACTCACCAGTATTACACAAGAACATATCTTGATAAAGTCAAATAACTCTTGGTATTTTTCGTTGACTTTAAGGCAGCTTTGGATTCTATAGACAGAAGCCCACTATTTTTAAAACTTAGTAACAAGGGATCATCCTCAAAAATTACCAAAGTATTACAAAGTCTCTACGCAGAAAATTCTACTGCAGCTTCAGATGAATGCAGATTTTCAGCTTAGAAGAAGCTTGGAAGTATAGCCAAGGATAATCAGGTTACAATTCTTCTTGAACAAATCGATTACAATGGTGCCTGTATTAAGCTTCTTCTCTACGCGCTCTTAAACATAAGAGCAAGTTCGTGCAACCCAGTTGCATTATTTGTAAATGCTAATTAGGTATCGAATAATTTTTTAATGATTTAATACTGAATTAAAAATAAATACATTTTTAATTTCAAATTTAGTATTATTCTTTCGAAAATTATTTTCATCATTTCATTTCAATTTCATTTGAGTATATATCGTATAATATCAAAAAAATGTTTTTCCAATCGTTTCACTAACGACAACACACACAATCTGACAGTAGGCGGTTGGGTCTTCAATCATCTAAACTGACTTGAAATTCACGCCATTATTTTTCAAGTAGCCAAAGATGGGCATTTATCGCATCAAAACAAACGTCCAACCAATTACCTTATTGGCCAAGATAACCTTTGACATCAAACTAGACAGGATATGTGTGTAACTAAACGTGTGACCACCACCATACGGATAATATACCGACTCCATGTTGCTATCTTAACCAGAAGGCAAATTTCTTATGCTGCTCTCTGATGCTAAGTCCGAAAGACAAACGAAAGCCGCTGGATTTCAAATTTGAAAAATGACAAATCGCATCCGCGATTTGTGTATACTCGTACTCGAACAAGCGGAGGAGGCTGATAGCGATGCTTAAATCTGCCCATTACATCCAGCCCACTGGGATGAGCGCAACAGGTTGTTGTGCCTGTCCATTTACCATATGGCACACTGTACTCTGTGCCGTCTCCTTTACAAAGTTTAAATTTATGAAATGTGAACATATCTGACAGCCGGCCATAGCCACACGGAGTTCATAAATCGACGACGACGCGCATGCGCAACTCCTCCACCTTCGAAATTGCTCGGTGCAGCGAACGAATGTTCATTGCAACTTAGCCACTGGCGTTTTGTATTTTTGAAGAATTGGAAAGATTTCAACTCCTCCACGCGAGTCATTTCTTTACTCTTAACACCTCTGGAGAGGAAGAATATTCAAGGAATAAAAGGCGTATTGGATTGTACCGAAAAAAAAAAAAACAAAAATAAAAGAAACATTTTATTGCCCATTTAATAAGACGAATGTGATGTTCGCACGCGGAAGTAATCACAACACACTTTGCACACCCTAAAGATCTTCAAGTGCACGACCCTAGACTACAAAATTGCCGCACCGTTAGGGGGCGCTATATTCTCAAGTATTGAACCATAAAACCGATTTTAATAAAGTTATTTCATCCGTTCATTATACGGCCAGCATAACTTCCAAGCTAGTTAAAAGCTCGTTAAAATCCGAATGTCCCGCAGACGAATAAAAAGCTTAATATAAATCATCTGGATTTAAGTGCTTTTAATTTGTCCAATCTCGAAAAAACGGTATCGTATAGTAAAATGATAACTTAATTGAAAGTTTTGTTTTATATTCCTATAAAATGTGGTCCAATAAACGAAACCTGTGGTACGTCAAACGCAATGGGAGCAGATGGGTTCACGTGTTGAATGAAGTCCCATGCTCTGTTGCTTGATATTCGATGAAATTTGTTAAACGGTTATGTATGGTGTGTTATGACATTTTTAGTGTTCACGGCGGCGCACAGTGTGTTATTTTGCAAATCTAGCGGAACTTTATTCAAAATCTGAAAGTTGTCACAATGAAAATATTTTGGTGTGACATGATAGGTAGAACCCTGGACCATAGCATCCTAAAAAAAAATATGGAAAACGTTATGTAGGTACAGTACAGTGACACCACAAACAGGCGTTAAATATGAGGAAAAAAATATTAAAAATCACTTGTAAATCGTAGGTCGAATTGATCATAGTGGTTTAAAGTAATTAGTAGTGCTAGCCCCCCAATTACTTTTGTTTATTATTTTTGTGTTATCTGCGAATTGTTTAAGCTAAGAAATAAATTTCTATGAGCCTATAAGATGGTAGAAATCCCTTTTGTTTAAAAGCCTTCGGCTTGGTGTTTTTTATTTTGTTTTGTGACTTTGTGAAGACTTTTAAAAATGTATCTTCGTGTATACGGCGAGATATTTTGTGTCACTCTTCTTCAATGTTTTCTTTGTCAAAATCCATTTACAGTTTTTGCTTTTGAGTGCCGCCCCCATACAACTTTTCTTTTTCTTGTTAGGCATACAGTAAAATGAAAATTAGTGAAATTTCTTAAAAATGGAAAAGCGCAAAGAAAGAAGAGCGAAATAAACGTAATTATAATCATATAATAGTAAGCTTTGGTCTTGTGGACGAAGCTAAACCCCTCAGATTACTGGTTACTTTTATAAGCTCGATGAGTTGCAGAATCCATGAAAGATGGAAACCAAGCAATAGGGATGGAAAAATATACAATATGCGTAATCCATGCAAGACGGTTGGATGATAAAATTGAATTGCCTGTTCAAATTTATGACCTTGTTCCAACAACAAGCTCGAAATCAAATCCTGGACGGCCTTCAAAGCAATTCGAGGAATGTACACCCAAAGTGCAAAAACGGAAAATTAGAGAATTGGTGTGTACTAAATCGGCCAGCGAAATTGCTCGATGTATTATCGAGTAAATATGAAATTGATCCGGTCAAGTGTGAAAGTTATGCAAATGAAACCAAAAATATTTATCTACAACATTATGCCTGGTACTGTATGCCTGAAAGCACACATAAGCTTTTCATACACTCAAAAGCGATCATTCAAGCTTGTATACTGCCACTTGGGTAGTTGTCCAAAGAGGCGCAAGAAGCGAACAATAAGGAATACAGACACTTCCGAGAGCATTACCGCCGAAAGTCTTCCAGAAAATATACGAACAGAGATATGTACTAAACAGATTTTTACTTTGCTCGGATCCATATCAATTCAGTCGTAGTACAGTGCATAATATAAAAGAAAAATCACTTTTTCAAGAAAGTATAGCTCTTATAAAGAAACCCGCAGAAGATCCAGGTGGTAGCAGTTCTGGTGAAGACTATGATGATGATGCCAACTAGCCACACAATATTCATTTATGAACATAAACATTGAATTCAAAAAAAAAAAAAAAAATAACTGAAAAATATTTAAATAATAAATATTTTTAAAAGTTAATTTTTTTTGTTAATATCGTAAATATATTTGTTTGGAGGTTTTTAAGGTTTAAAAGAGATGAGCCTCTAGATTTTTACAAAGATTTTGGTGAATGTTTGGACAGAATCGATTCATTAGTCTTTGAGTTATAAACATTTGAACCCAAGGTGAGAACACACAAAGAGTGAAGTAGAGTTTTGTTCCATTTATCCAATAATAAAATGCTTACAGAATTAAAATTACTAAATAGAACGTCATATATAACATTATACAGTAGGTAAATACCAAAAAGTTTTTATTTACGTGCGACAGGAATAAAGTTCCGCTAGATGTGCAAAATAACACACTGTGCGGCGGCGCCAGTGCATAAATTCTCGTCTCTCGAACGGTGACACTGGTCATCAAAATCAAAAACTATGCTTATGCGCTCTACTCGGTTGTTGTCGTAAAAATAAAATACAAACACACAGTTAGCGGCATAACTGTCCCTCTTAACGGACGGCAACTACACTAAAAAATTATATTTCAACGCAACCCCAATGGCGGCCGAAACGTTTATGAGTTTTTCGTGTGTTCATCATCATCATTTGCCCGGCCGCTTGAATCCATTAGATGTATTTGATTGTTTTAGAATCGTTCTAAGATTGAGCAAACGTTGATACATCAAGAGGGGGGGAATTTTTACAGCATTTACGACAGTCTTGTTATCGTGATTTAGAATACATTTATGATAGTCAGAAACTATGGTGGCTGACCATTCGAAAAGATCAAAAGCTGCTTAGAGAAATGATGAATTTATTAACAAATCATGGCTATCATAAAATAATAATGTATCTTAATTGGATTGATTTATAGGGAAACTAGTGGAAATGTATGTAGACTTATACAAGAACTGTTTGGATTCAGAAAACCGATGGAAGAATGGGTGCAGGGGGCTGTGTTAATTTTGGAAAATTCAAAAGAAGAAGGAAATAGGCATTACAGTTCATTTATTCGAAAGTTTGTTCTGCCAAAAATCAAGGAAATATTTTTGAAGGAAATATTTTTGATCATAAGGGGATTTCTATTAGAGACGGGTTGATATTGACAGTTTAAGACGACCTGTTTGTTAAGTAATTAGTTGATACGAACATGTTAAAAGATCGCCAAATAGTTCAAGAACTTTGCCGCTGTTCTAGAAAAAGTGCAGGAGAACCCAAAGCAGTCACTTTCTAGCCGAGCATATGAATTCGGGCTATTGCAGACTTCATCTTGACGAAGTTTGGGTTGCACAAAGGTTAGCACATGAACAAAATCCAACTGAACCAGGAGCTCAAAGTTAATGACCATAGTCGATTGTTCGCTGACTAAACTTCAAAGCATTAAGAAGCGTCAATATGCAAAGGCTCATTTTTGGATGGATTAGTTAACAAGCTAAATTGACATGTAAGGCGTAATGCTAACCCACACGAAATTCACCATATGGCAATAAAAAAAGAAAAGGTTCCTATTTTGTGCGTATTTTAGGATAGCAGCTGATATCATACCATCGTCAATAAAGTGCGCTAAAGATCAATGATGTCTAATTTCTTTAGATTGCAATTGACATTTCAAATAGCATCGTGCAAGCCTACAACGGACATTATTAACCGATGTCCTATTTCAAATAAATAAAATATTTTATTTATGTGAAGTATTACGCACAGCTTAATTAATTTCAGTCACTCAACTTATCGGAAAACCTTTTATTTTCAAGAACTTTAGAAGACTTCGGTCGTTTTTAAAAAATAAATATATACAGGGTGATTTGCATAAGGTGTGACAAAAAGCTAGGGCGTGTAGGTTGGACTTAGACAAGAAAAAAATCGTATGGGAGGGGGGGGTCTATTTCCCCCCGTTTAGGCGGGAGGGGCAATTTAAGAAAAAAATCACTTAAAACAGAAAAAAAATTATTAAAAAATAACGGTGATACCTACAGAGTAATGCTATAGCATTTTGAAAAGCCAGAAATACATTCTTTATTTTATTTTTAAATAAAGTTGTTCGAGTGAATAGTTTTTGAAAAATTAATTTTCAAAATCAAAATTTTGAAAAAAAAAATTAAAAAAATTTTTTTAAACAATTTTTTTCAAAATTTTACGTAATTAAGTATTATTTTTTTATTCAATATTCAATGCTCTTATTAATTTTTGACCAAACACAAGAAACCGGATGTCAAAATGTTTTGTAGTTTTTGAGAAAATCAAAAATAACAAAAACTACTTTTGTTCTAAGAAAAGCCTTTTATTTTAGTTTTTATACGTTTTTGGATTTTTAGGTGAATTTACGATTGAAAGGATTAACTTTCTTTTTACTATTTTTTTTATTATCGTCTTATAAGCATACAATAATGTGAAAAAGTACTGGATTAACCATATTTCACACATTTTTTCATTGAGAACACCTGCGTGAGAGCATTGGATTAATATTGACCTGCGAATGTTTTTTAAATAATTTTTTGTAATAAGCTTTAGTTAAAAAATAGTTAAAAATTTAAAAAATTAACATGTGTGAAATATGGTTAATCCAATTTAAATTTTTAACTATTTTTTAACTAAAGCTTATTACAAAAAATTATTTAAAAAACATTCGCAGGTTAATATTAATCCAATGCTCGCACGCAGGTGTTCTCAAAAAAATGTGTGAAATATGGTTAATCCAGTACTTTGTCACATTATTGTATGCTTATAAGACTGATAATAAAAAAAATTTACAAAAAAAGTTAAACCTTTTTTTCGTAAATGCACCTACGCCAAGCCGACCCCACCATAATAAAAAAGTGGCAGGTCAATTTTAAACCAATGCTCTCACGCAGGTGTTCTCAATGAAAAAATGTGTGAAATATGGTTAATCCAGTACTTTGTCACATTATTGTTTGTTTATAAGACGATAATTAAAAAAAATAGTAAAAAGAAAGTTAATCCTTTCAATCGTAAATTCACCTAAGAATCCAAAAACGTATAAAAACTAAAATAAAAGGCTTTTCTTAGAACAAAAGTAGTTTTTGTTATTTTTGATTTTCTCAAAAACTACAAAACATTTTGACATCCGGTTTTTTGTGTTTGATCGAAAATTAATAAGAGCATTGAATATTGAATAAAAAAATAATACTTAATTACGTAAAATTTTGCAAAAAAAATTGTTTAAAAAAAAATTTCCTTTTTTTTTTCAAAATTTTGATTTTGAAAATTAATTTTTTCAAAAACTATTCACTCGAACAACTTTATTTAAAAACAAAATTAAAGAATGTATTTCTGGCTTTTCAAAATGCTATAGCATTATTGTGTAGGTATCACCGTTATTTTTTAATAATTTTTTTTCTGTTTTAAGTGATTTTTTTCTTAAATTACCCCTCCCGCCTAAACGGGGGGAAATAGACCCCCTCCTCCCATACGATTTTTTTCTTGTCTAAGTCCAACCTACACGCCCTAGCTTTTTGTCACACCTTATGCAAATCACCCTGTATAAATGGTTTTTCAATTGGCGCGGGTAGATTTTGAAGGTATGTGGCAGCGATATCTTTTTGGTGATGTCGGTTAAATCTATTTATAATCATTCAGTAACTTGTGCTTAATCACCACGACAAGCCAACGGTGGAACAGCATGTCCAAATGGTAAAACTTTATTATAAAAATTGGTGTTCGTTAGTGCAAACGTCGGGCGCGTAACGGTGATATTATGATGGCCAAATTTGAAACGACCGGTTAGCAGCCAACATTCAAAGGAACCCAAGATCGGTCAAGAAAATCGCGGTGGTCGATGAAAGTGTACAGCAGAACCCGAGGCAGTCGATACCTTGCTGTGAACAAGAATTTGGCATTTCGCAGAATTCAACTTGCGAATTTTGCTTCGGGACTTGGGTTTTCGTAGGAGAGCTAACTCACCTAGAAGCTCAAAGTTCATGATCATAGTCAACGCGTTTTCACAGACTGAGTTTCAGAGCGTTTGGAAGACTATCCCAATTTCATCCGAGAAATCATCTCTAGCGACCAGGCACATTTTTGGATTTTGGGCTGTGTTAACAAGCAAAATTGCGTATGGGACGACACGAGATTCATTTGGGGACAATACATCTTCAAAAAGTTACGGTTTGGATTGGAGAATGCGGCCTTAAATCTGGCATTAAATCAACCAATACAGCTAAGGGCTTGAAATTTTCCATTAACACTCTTGAGACCCATCAATCAAAATATGGATGGCTGCGTAATCGAACTATACTAATTGCGAGGGCTACAGAACGATTTTAACCAATTTGTGGTGGCCAAAATGGAACCATATGAATCTAGATAAATGTGGTTCCAGCAGGACTCCCATATGTGCCATAAAACAGATTGACATTCTGCACGAATGATTTGAAGATAAAGTTATCTCTCGTTAAGAATTCGTTTTACTCTCGCTGGACTTCTAATTAAATTAGTAAATTAGTTAAAAAATTTGTTTATACCTCACACTTTTTTACTTGCGATATAGGTACTATAGGGCAAGTTCTGCATTTGGAAAAAAAATCGAACTCGAGATTTTGATCAAAGTTGACATTACGATGATAGCGAAGACGAAAAAAGTGGGTCCGACAATTCCGTCTGTCTGTCTGTATGTCTGTACCTCGAACTACAGCCTAAACTACCGGAGGTATTTTCTTCAAACTCGGTAGTTAAGGGTCTTCGGTGATTCCCTAGAGGAGAAATTGAATTTTTTTTTTAGCTCCAAAACTAAGGGTGCCCCCCATACACCCGTAATGCAAAACCTTATTTATCTCGAAAACGGCTCTAACGATTTGGATAAAAAAAATTAAGTGTGATATTATGGACATGGACTACATTTTGGTCAAAAAAAATTTGGGGCAAAATGTTATTAGGGGTACCTGCCATAGACCCGTTTTTTGATTTAAGACTTTCTCATTAACGGCTCTAAGGATTTTAACCCAAAATTTTTAGCAGGAGTCCCCTTCAGTTTAAAATAATATTGTATATAAAAATATTCGAAAAAATATTTATTGGGATTAAAAAAAAAAATTAAATCAATATCTTCAAAACCTATGAACGATTATTTTTTGAAATTATTTCCTAAAACCAATATTATTAAATAGGTACTTAAAATTCGCATCCCCCATTTTTTTCTTGAAAAATTTTAGAGAAATTTCTTATATACAAAATTTATTTAATAATAAAACGATTTTTTTAAGGTTTATTTGCATAAATTCATACTTTTCCGGAATCCAGACGGCAATTTTATGCATTTGAACATTATTATCTCATTAAATCCATGTTTTATATTTATAAAATGTATCTTAAATTCCAAAGTACTTTTACATAAGAGCAAGTTCGTGCGATCCAGTCGTGCATTTTATTTTTTTATAATCTATACGCGCTCAAGGGATTATGATTACCCTTTAAATGTTTGAACACAGCGCGGGCGTGAAGTTAAGGAAGAGAAAGAAGGATAGGAAAGATGTGTGGCACGATGTTCTGAGAATGAAGGTTGTTGTCTCAGATATTTTATCTCCAGGGATGGCGGCTAAGCTAAAGCGGAGAATGCCGTGTCTTATTTCTATGCCGCTTATAATTCACATTATTTTATTCGTGTTCATCCTTGTTGGGCATACTAGTTAAACTCAATTACATGTTGTTAGTGTTATGCCTGAACAACATGTAATGAGTAAACCAGCAACCCATTAATGACAATTTTAGAAGGTTTTTAATGGAATTAAAACGACATATACGACGGCAGGGATCGAACCTGTGATCATGAGGTACACAGGCGAGCACACATCCATCGCGCCACGGTCACCCCCAGTGCTTGTTTTATTCCATTTCGACATCTACCCGCCCTTATTGAAAAACACTTTATATTAGAAATAATCTTTGTATTATATTTCCCAAAATATTGGAGTTGTGTTCAGCTTTTGACACAAAAACCATTTGGAACTGGCCAAAGCGCATCAAGATTGACCAAACGATAAATGGAGAAATATTATGTAGAGAGCGATGATAGCAAAATCGTTCTTTTTGAATCCAAACTCAATGGACGATGTCCGGTAAAAAACTAAGTATATTAAAAATGGGGTGACAAAACTTATAGTCCAACTTCTCCAAAGTTTTTCTATCTAGAGTTAAATAGACAAAGTAGAATATGTAAAATATGGGATTCGTTAATTATTTGGTATTAACCAAAATTTCGTTATGTTTAAACTTGAAGTAGATAGATAGTATATGGTACTTTATGGATTAGTTGAGATTCAGCTTGAGATTTTGATCAAATTTGATATGTTTCACGATGATAGGAAAGACGGTAAGAGCGGTCAATCCTTCTATAGTTTTTTTTTTTTTTATTTTCTAAGGCCAGGTATCTGCCATACAAAATTTTGTAAGCCATTGAAATAACTAGGCTCACCCTGTGTCAAAACCACTAACCATTTTTTGATATTTGAAGCAGAAAACGTTTTGTTTTTAGTTTTTAAATTTAATGTCCTAAAACATTCAAAGTGATCGGCAGTGTAATGGCACATACATACATAACTAAACTAACAAAAAGTGTGTAAAAGTTTCATTCTCAGCGAATATGGCTTTCCAATCATTATTATTATCGAAATCAGTTTAATATTTATCAAATTTATCACTTACATTTTGTATAGAGAAATTCTAAGCAATGTTGCATACAAGTTTTGATTTTTTAAAACTATTTTTTTTAAATGGATTTCACTATTTGGTCCATAGTTGTTCGGCGGATAAACGTAAGTCCAGTACCCTTACCATTACGCACAGAGGTACTGCTATGATTGACCTATAGCTAAAATTACAGTTTCCTATAATAATGACATTTTTGACATATCTGAATTATAATTGTTTGCACAAAGAACAAAACTTATAATTTATTAAACGTTCAAATGAAAGAGCTGATGTCCAAACTTTTTTTTTTCTTTTATGAAAGGCTTGTGGTACATTTTGCGAGGTCTATAAAGAGCATTTGGACATAATATTAAATATAACAAGAACATTGTCCTACAGAAGTTCAGAATGAGTAGGTACGGAGGCTGTTTGCAAAGTTCTCGGCCTAACATAGAAGGCGTTGTTTTAATAAATAAATTTTAATTCCTCAAACAGCCTTATATACTCGTATATAATAATTGTATGTAAAGTTTCATTAAAACTGGTCGCGTACTTATATCAGTGCAAGTTTTTGTTTGAACGAACCTATTGCTAACAACGAAAATGGAAAAAAAAATTAAATTAGAGCCGTCATTAAATATTTGGTCAAAAACAATATGACACCAAATCAAATTACAGATGACTTCGATGAGATATTAGGGGAATCTGCACCTTCGTATTCCATGTTCAAAAAGTGGGCAGCCTTATTTAAACATGGCAGACAGAGCGTCGAAGATGATCGCAGAAGCGGAAGGCCAACAACATCCACCTCTTCAGAAAACGTCGATAAAGTTCATAAAATGGTTTTAGACGACCGAAGTTAAAAGTGCAAAAAATCAGCAACACCATGGGGATCTCTTCTGAGCGGGTTTACCACATTTGGACCGAAGAATTGGGGTTGAAAAAATTGTCCGCAAGGTGGTGTCCGCGTTTGCTGAGCGAAGAACAAAAGTTCAATCGAGTTGAAATCTCTAGAGAGAATCTAGCGTTATTTCGGAGGAATACCAGCGATTTCTTGAGAAGATTCATTACCACCGACGAAACATGGATTCATCACTATATTCCTGAAACAAAAGAACAATCAAAACAATGGAAGCATAGCGGTTCTCCTCCACCTAAGAAAGCCAAGTCGTGTGCTTCAGCTGGGAAAGTGATGGCGTCAGTCTTTTGGGATTACAAGGGAATTATTTTTATTGATTACCTTCCCAAGGGCCAAATTATCACTGGTCAATACTATGCAAACCTGTTGGACAAATTGGCTGAAAAAGTTGCTGAAAAAAGACCAGGATTAGCCAAAAAGAAGATCCTTTTTCATCAGGATAATGCTCCAGCACACAAGTCGGTTGTTGTCATGGCTAAACTCCATGAACTTCGATTTTGTGTACTGAACCACCCCCCTTATTCACCTGATTTGGCACCATCAGACTATTATCTCTTTCCTAGCTTAAAAAAACATTTGGTTGGACGCTAGTTCTTCACCAACGAGGAGGTGATTGCTGAGACGGAGCGGTTTTTCGAAGAGTTGGAGGAATCGGCCTATAAAAAGGGTATAGAAGCACTGGAACACAGATGGAATAAGTGCATTGATATAAGAGGAGAATATGTAGAAAAAGATTAAAAAAAAGTTTTAAAATTTATTGCGGTTTATTGGTCAGGCCGAGAACTTTTCAAACTGCCCTCGTATAAGGAGTTGCAGATAGATTGAAATTTGTTTCACTCTCTTACCTGCAGCACGGGACTTTTTATAGGTGCTCAGTTGATTTTGCTCAAAGATGGGTGGGCTTGAGTTTGAAAGAAATTTGTTTGATCCAAAGCTGAATCTGTGCAGAATAAATAGGTATTTATTTTATTTTTCTCAATTACCTCTTGGTATAATGGTTCGTGCTTTGAATTGGCATATAGTCTGGATTCACTCCCAAACCGCTCCCACCTGTAAAAAAGACAAATTATTTTTTTTTTCAGGATTAAAGGAAGTGACAATCCCCCACCAGTATACCTCTCGTCATGAAAAGTGTTTCACAACCATTCTGACCCGGGAGGAAAAAAGAAAAAAAAAAAGAGTCAAAGTTGAAAACTTAAAAAAGAAAACAGATTTTTATTTTAAGTTAATGTTTTAAGTATGATATAACAAACTCAATACGAAACAAAAATATAGTAAAGAAGTTGAATATTCTCGGGAAACAAAGAATTCAAAACGTAAGACCTATAGTTCCAAAATGTTCACATTAGCTGCCTGACAAAATACAAGCTGATATATGTATGTATGAAGATCAATTTATGCTGCCTCTTATTACTTTTGCGCTGTTTTTCTAACACATGCAGAAGTGGCCCTATTAGTTGACGCATTTGACGCACTTTCTTTTTTAAGAAATGACATGGCCTGCCCAGTTATGTGTGATTACGTGATTATGTGTTATACATGTCGCTTGCCTGTTTTGAACAGTCTGACACATGATTATTCGCCCAACGCGCCCAACTTGTTTTGGTAGAATTTTGTCAGTTCAAAAGTTTGAACTTTCTGTCTGTACGGTTGGACTTCTCGGTCGATTTTCTTTAAACTTAGTGGGTATAATCTGTCCAGCAAAAATTGTCAGTACAGGGAAGATAGGACGTTTATCTCTCATTCTGGTTGCATTGCTATGCATAAGTGTGTCGCCTTTTAAAGCTCTCACAGGGATTCCGTAGTTTACATTATAAATCGCCGCAAATGAGAGTAAAAAACGCGTAGGGCTCCCGTCTGCCGATTCAAAACGACTGAAAATAATACTCAATTTACCTTTTCCCACAACACTTTTTTTTTAAGTTGAAAAGCAATACGACAACACTCAACATACTCATCTTCTTAAAATGTGTTCTCAAAAGCTTCAAATCCCAAAAGCTCCTTAATAAAAACCACTGAAAAAGCTCCTTGCTTGCAATTGAGAATGATAATGGTAACTTTGTTTTGATGTAGATAAAGAGCGCACGATCGTATTGAGTCACACTTGACACTCTTGACAGTATCTCATCAGCAGTGGGAATTACAACAACAATTCCTTAAGAAAAGTCAGTGGCTTGCTATTTTTTTAGTGGCATTTTTCCTAACGCATTGAAGTGAGGGTGCATCAGGCGCCACTGCTTTAGAAAAAGCTCTCCCATAAGGCCTGTACTGACAATTTTTGTTGGACAGAGTATAGATATTTTAAATTTCTGCCCCCATATTTTTTTCTTTTCTCTTAAAGACCAAAAATAACGGTACTTAGTCTCCAAATCTGTTTCATAAATTTGAAAAAAAAAATTAAAATCAACTAATAGTCGAAAAAAAAATTCTTAAAAATAGTTAACGGTGGTGCCTACCATATATCTTTTTTCGATTTTCTCGAAAACGGTGCAACTAATTTTAATAATTTTTGGTGTGCTAAGGCTCCTTTAAAATGTTAATACATAGTATAATAGTGTGTATTGAAATTTGTTTTGATTTTAGAAAAAAACCACGAGCTAGTTTTTCTGACAATTAATAGTTTTTTTTTTTCAGCACTGCCTAGAAGATGTAGAAAAAATTATTCTTTCATTTAAAAATAACCCACCATTCATATGTTAAATGATTTTTCTACAAAATGACCCCTACAATTTTAATAAGAAAAATTTCGCTTAATTTTTAAGTTCTGACAGTTCTACAATAAAATCATTTTTTAAGTTTTTGACTTTCTCATAATTCATTTTTTATTCTGAATCTTCTAAAAAGTTTAAAAAACATTTTGTATGAGATTAAAAATATGCTATGAGCATGATAACTTTGAGCATACCCTAAAGTTTAGGCAACGTTATTGTTTCGTTTAGGGCCTAAACGAAACAATAACGTTGCATTTGCGTTAATGGGACAGAGCACCTATAACACATTTTAGTACCCGCGTGGACTCAATTATATTAATAATGATCGAATCTATAAGAACCGCGATTAATTTGATAAAATTTAATGATTTTTGATTAAACTTTGGATCAAATGATGGGAAGTGCTTCAATGGGCCTCCAGGAAGTTTTGTATCACCAAAATCTGAAATATATGAAATTGCTCTTATTAATTCAATGACGGAAAAAATTATAATTTTATAAGGAGAACCATTACTACTACAAATAAATTTACAAATATGTATAAAAAAGGCTTATCGGGTTATCTATCTGTCGAAACTGGCTTAACCCTAGTTTACAGCCCCAAAAAACTTACTACTTTTCTTGCCTGGGGTGTGTTACACCCCAACAGTTTTAAGCGTTTAAATATAAGTTCTGGTGCATTGTTTACGTTTTTTTTCCAATCGAGTTGACATTGGAATAGTTACTGTTTATGAACATTTATCAAAAAGTAAGTATGAAAATATTGTTTTCTAACATAAATGTTAAAAGAAAGAACTTTACATTGGAGCAATGAAAGATGGTCACCGACGTCTACATATACTTTGGGATCCAATACATGGCCATACAATTCTTCGCGCTGTGATGTCATTTACACGTTTTGAGGAGTTGAATTTGTTTTTGCGATTCGATGATTCAATTGGCGTCGAGGACAGTCAGCCGCAAAAAAAAACATTCTCCAGCCCGTTGAATTCCTTTTGAAAGAATTGCATCAAATTTGGCATCAAGTTACATTACATCCGAAAATCTGACCATTGACGAGCAATTGAAAGCCTTTCGTGGTCGCTGTAAGTTTCGTCAATATATGCCAAGCAAACCTGCTAAATATGGTATCAAGTTTTGGTGGCTCAATGAGAGTTCAACTGGATATCCATTGCAACTTTCAATATAGTTACATACACTGTCATCGCCACATCAATACAGTTTGTACTAAATGTCTCCCAGAACTTCCATCTATACCAGAATAATATGTTACGCATCGAAATGTTAATTATAATTTGTAACACTTTAAAATCATGTTTATATAATAACATACAAAAAAATCTATTCATTGTACCTAATTATTCACTTAAAATTTCTATCATTATTATTACTACTATTAAAATTAAACAATTTTCATTCTTAATTTTATTGTTTTTGAATTTATAATTTACAATAAAAAAAAATATGAATACTGTAAAAAATTAAGGTGGCAACCATTAACAAAGCACATCTGTGAAAAAGCTCCGCTGTGTATGCGTCAAGGAAAAAGTTCCGCTGTGTGTGCGTTAAGAAAAAGCTCTTCTGCATTGTGTATAAAAGGCGAGTTTCGTTCGCTACAATTCATTCTCGTTTGATATCTTACAAGCGACGGTCGGGTTCTTCCACTGTCCTAGAAAGGTAACAAACAGAAGCCTGAGTAATTTAGCGTAGTTTTACAAATTTGATTTCTCTTGACGACGTTCGGGTTACTTCCATCGTCTCTTGAGCTCTCACATTTGAGCGCGTTGTTTTTTTTTTATTAATACACATAATTACTCAAATTTGATTTCTCTTGACGACGTTCGGGTTACTTCCATCGTCTCTTGAGCTCTCACATTTGAGCGCGTTTTTTTTTAATACACATAATTACTCAAATTTGATTTCTCTTGACGACGTTCGGGTTACTTCCATCGTCTCTTGAGTTCTCACATTTGAGCATGCCACCTTGGTTTTGCTTGCTCTCTCTAATTTTGATTATGTTGTACACTCTTGATCACTATATTATATCCATTTGGCTATAATTTTTTTTGAATTTTTATTTGAATAAATTAATGAACTATAATTTTTAATAAATAAAAGAGGTGTTTTTATTTACTTTGGTGGTCATTGATTTTAATAACTTTATACAAGATCTTCATTTGTTTTGTTGCCTGTTCAACGTATGCGGTAGTCTTCGGACAGCCCAGAACGTGGCAGAGAATAAAGCAAAGCAGCGTTTTAAATCCTATATTAAATTTGTTGTTGTCTATTGTCCTATAAAGACTGTAACCCACAACCCAAAACAAAGATAAAAAGAAGAAGTATTCAACGATATAAAGACCTATTTCAAATTAACTTATAATTCATGAAAAATAAAATAAACACTAAAAAAATGATTTATTTCACATTTTGATCATTGGGGTGTAACACACCCCAGGCAAGTGTGGACGACCTTTTTCAACACGAAATTTCCAAAAAATCAAGTTGAAGCTATTTAATAAAATAAAGAAGAAAAATATTCAGAAAAAAGAATTTTGTTCACTGATTTTTTATCCCAAGTCGAAAAACTGATTTTCAAAAAAGTTACAAGCATTTAAAAGTCGTCTGGGGTGTATCACACCCCAGGATGTAAACTAGGGTTAACAAGAAAACAACGATTTCGGTAATTCAACAAAAACCAAGATACTTACCTTTATTTTAAGGAAATTTAATTTTGCTCTTGAGTTTTCTGGCACACCTAGGCCTTAATCTTGAAAGGGATCCGTTTACAAGAATTTTTCTCCTCAAGCAAATTTTTCTCAAATAAGAAAATAAAATTATTATATTTATCAAAACGATTTCTAATTGCGTACAATGATTTTCCACTTTTCTACAAAACTTCTACATCCGTTCACACAAAAAATCTTTCTAAATGTGCCATCGTTCATTTTGTTCTTCTCATTGTTACGCTCTATATTTAACTCATTTTGGCGGCAGCGGTGTTCGGTCACGTATATAACTCAAAACTTCGCCCATTGACTGGTAGTCTGCTCCAGTGGTACCACTTTAATTCAATTGAAGTAGATCTGCTTCTTTTTCTGAAAATATTTTAAAATCTACTTCCTACTTCGCACCATCAGCAAAATACTGAAATCTACTTCCTTTTAAAAATCTTTGTTTCAACCTGCTTCAATTTTACAAAAAAAAGCCCAAATCTACTTCTTTTTCTCTATTTCACTCTAGGTAGTATAAACAACCCCAGAATTTCCCTGAACAAAATTTGTGTCAACACAATAAAGTATACAAATGAGTAATTTTACATGTGCGCACGAATCTTATCAAAATTTTGCAGGCAGACTCAATCACTACTTTTTCGTGTTGTAATGTCAAGTGATAAAAATCTTAAGTTCATTTTTTTTCTAAATGCAAGTCATTTTGAAATCTACTTCGATTTTTCTTAAGTTACTTCACTTTTTTCTTCAAATCTACTTCGACTTTTTGTCAAGAAGTGGTAACGCTGGTCTGCTCCGTTGTTGAACCCAATCCACTCTATCATTTATAAATCTAATCCCTGAAGACAGGGATCATTCACAATGGAGATATCTAAACAAATAAATTCAGCTCAGCTCTGTCCAATTCCTCTACAGTTTAGTCTGTAGTGTAAGCAGATCTTAAATATTAGTACTAGAATATTGTATTGTAGTATACCACTATTTAGGGTTGATAAGTTTACAATATAGATATAAGGCATTCTAAAAGGAAGTGCCGAGAAATAAAAACGTGTTTGATTTCCTAATCGTGAGACATCACAAATTGGCGACGAGGAAAATTAAAATTAATAAATAATAAAAAGTTTAAATTTCATTCTAAAACTTAAAGATACAATATTTTAACTAAAAAGCGTGCAAAATTACAGAAGTATGTAATACAAAAAAAAAAAAAAAAACTCTAACCTAAAAAACCTAGAAAAACGCAACACAAAAGGCAAACAAAATTCATAAAAAAAAAACGAAAAAGAAAGTATAAACTTCGAAAATAAAAAAATGGGTAAAGGAAAAAATCAAACACGCGGCATGGAAAAAGAATCAAATGAAGAGGAAGAGGGATACTCTAATCATTTAGTACTCTCTAATTTTGTTCTTAACACAAAACAATTTAATCCAGCAACAGACGAATGGGCAATTTATAAAGAAAAATTAGCTCACCTCTTCAATATTACAAAAGTAAGGCCTGAAGAAAAAGTAAGTGTCCTTATCACAGTTCTAAGTCCACAAGCATACAAGCTACTTAGGAAGCTGACGACACCCGAAAAACCTGAGAATAAGACTTTCAAGGAATTGTGTGTCATCTTGGACCAACATTACGTTCCTTCACAGAACAGATGGAATGAGCGACAAAAATTCATGGAAATGACGCAAAACGATGACGAATCCGTAAACACATGGTATGCCCGAGTCATGGAGTCTGTATCAAAATGTGAATTCGGTGCTGAAATATCAGAATTGCTCAAATACAAGTTCATCACAGGTCTTCGCAAAAAAATATTCCAACGCCTAGCAGAAGAGAAAGAAGTTAATCTTCCAACAGCCCTTCAACTAGCCCAAGCAAGTGAACATAAAGCTAGTTTCGCTGAAACAGTCAACGTCGTCACACCAATTCGAAATAGTCAAAACTGGAATACGCAGCATCAATCAAAAACAGCACAATCCAGCAACAATCAATTTCGCTGTTATCGCTGTAACAAATCTGGTCACTCACCAAACATGTGTCGATACAAAACATATAATGTTCTACATGTGGGAAAATAGGACACCTGAGTGAAGCCTGCCGACACCGAGCTAAACAAGAAGGCACAAACAACAAATCAAACCGGCAAACAAAACAAAATGATAAGCCAAGAAGACAACAGGGAAGCAATAGTTCAGCACACATCAACACCGTAGGAGTAGAAGATAAGTTAGATAATAAGATTTTAATCGAAAATGTAAACAAACCAATTGTAATTTCTCTTTCCATATTAGGTAATTTAATGCAGTTTGAACTGGATAGTGGAGCGGGAATATCAGCAATTCCAGCAAAAACTTTCAAAACACTTTTCAAAAATGTCAAACTAAAAACAAGTGTGCAGAATGTGACCTCTTTCTCAGGTGAATCTTTAAATTGCATTGGTTATTTTAATGTTCCAATTGAATTTAAAAACAAAAAATCAGTTTGAAAAATGCATGTAATAGAAAATGCAACTACAAAGGTACTAGGTCGTGATTTTTTCCATCAATTTGATATTTGCTTTTCAATTTTGCATGTGAATAATCAAAAAGAATTAAATAATGAATTAAAGTTAAAATTATTGTTGGAAAAACATCGTGAATTATTTAAAGACGAATTAGGCATGTATAAATACAAAAAAATTTCTCTTGAAATAATTGAAAATGTGCGACCCAAGTTCTGGAAACCTCGTCAGGTTCCTTTTGCCAAAAGAGATATTGTTCGTTTAGAGTTAGATAAATGGGTTAAAGAAGGACTCATAGAGAAATTCGACAATGCTGAGTGGGGAACTCCAATCGGAGTAGTACCCAAAAGTGGAGGTGGCATAAGAATATGTGGTGACTATAAGGTCACACTAAACCCACATCTTAAAGATTTTAATCACCCGCTACCGCGTATTGAAGACATTTTTGCTTCATTACACGGAGGTAAATTTTTTTGCAAATTAGACGTGAAACAAGCTTTCATGCAATGTCTCTTAGATGAGAAATCCCAAATGCTGTGTGCATTAAGCACTGAAATGGGAATTTACAAGGTACTAAGAATGCCTTATGGCATCAAAGTAGCCACAAATATTTTTCAGCAAGAAATGGAAAAGATCATTTCTGGTTTAAAAGGTGTAGCAGCCTTTGTTGATGATATTCTCGTAGCAGCTCCATCAGCTGAGGAGCTTCTTGAAAGATTAGAAGCATTATTTGAAAAGCTTTCACAAGCTGGAATCAGATTAAATAAAAACAAGTGTGTGTTTCTCGCCGAATCAATTGAGTATTTAGGCCACACAATTAATTCCTTAGGCCTATCCAAAAACATGGATAAAGTCAAAGCATTTTTAAAAACTTCCGAACCACGAAATGTAAATGAAGTTAAGGCTTTTTGTGGAGTTGTAAATTATTATTCAAAGTTCATTGAGGGTTTAGCTGAAATTATGTCTCCAATATACAACCTTTTAAAAAAAGATACTATCTTTGATTTTGATTCTAAATGTAAAGAATCTTTTAATAAAAATAAAAGTAAAATTTCAGAGGACATAACTCTAGCTCATTTCGATTTGAATTCTCCCATTGTTTTGACAACAGACGCATCAAAACATAGTATTGCTGGAGTCTTATCCACAGTTCAGAAGGGTATAGAACGCCCTATATCTTTTATATCTCGAAGACTAAATAAAGCTGAGAAAAATTATTCTGTCGTGGATAAAGAAGCTTTAGCAATTATTTACGCGTTCAAAAAACTGTGGTTATATCTAATTGGCAGAAAGTTTGAATTAAGAACTGATCAAAAATCCCTACTAAGAATTTTCGATCCAGATAAAGAGACGCCTGTACTAGCTAATGAGAGACTAAAACGTTGGTCTTCTTATATAAGTGGCTATGATTTCAAAATTAAACATATTAAAGGCAAGGAAAACATAGCCGATCCGCTCTCGAGATTATCCAACTGGGAAGATCAAGAATTTGAAGAGGAAGTATGTAAAATAAATTTCTTAGGTGAGAAAAATCAAATACCTATCTCAAAAGAAGAGATTATATCCAAATCAAAAAAAGATCCCTTACTGAAAAAGGTTTTTCGGGCTATAAAACAAGGTTCTTTAAATAGATTAAAGGGTGATAAATTTAGCCCGTTTTCAAAACGAAGTAGGGAAATAAGCACAGAAGAAAATATTCTTTTTTGGGGTGAACGAGTGATTGTTCCTCAAAAACTGCAAGCTGTCATTCTAGAGGAATTACATTCTCCACACATGGGAATGGTTAAACAAAATCGATTGCCAGAAAACATTTTTGGTGGCCAAGCATGAATAAAGCTATTGAAAACTGTTGCAAGAATTGCGAATCTTGTAAAATAAATAGTGATAATCCTCCCAAAGCTGAATTAATATCTTGGCCGATTCCAAAGAAACCTTGGTCTCGTATTCATATTGACTACGCAGGTCCTAAATGGAGCCACTGGTTCCTGGTTATTGTGGATTCAAAATCCAAATGGTTGGAAGTCTTTAAGACAAAGCATGCAACTTCTCAGTTTACAAGAGATAAACTTAGGGAAACTTTTGCTAGACATGGGTTGTGCGACGTTGTAGTATCTGACAATGGTTCAGTTTTCAAGTCCAAAGAAATCGAAGAATTTTTTTCTTCAAATGGCATAGACCATAGGACAACTCCAACATACTTTCCTCAGAACAATGGACAAGCTGAAAATGCTGTGAGAACTATAAAAAATGGTATTTTCAGAGCACTTGAAAATAAACCAAAAACAAGTTATGAAATAGAAGTTGCCTTACAAAACTTTTTATTAGCTTACAGGGTGACTCCACATTGTTCTACTGGTCAATCTCCTTCCGATGCAATGTATGGACGAAAAATAAAAACTAGATTAGATATATTCATACCAGAGATGAAAAATAATTTTGAAAAGAGACCTAATAAAAGAGAAATAGAAAGCAAAAATTTACAAAGAAAATATTATAGGGGAAGAGGTGCAAGGAAACTAAAAGTAGGTCAAAATGTTAAAATTAAAAATATTAAAGGAAATAAATCCACATGGTTAGAAGCTATAATAAAAGAAATAATTGGAAAACGAATGTACCTTTGCGAGTTGCAAGATGGAAAAATCATAAAAAGACACATAGATCAAATCAAATGAAAGAAATAGGAAGCAATCTGTACGTTGATACCTTAAAATAAAAACAAAAATAATAAAACCTATCCAATTCAAACGCATAAATGAAGTGTAAATATGAAATTGCAAGTAAAATTGAAAAACATTTATATAAAACATGAAAATAACATTTAAGAAATGGAATCATATGAAATAGTTAAGATAATAAAAAAAAAAATATTTATAAATTATTATTATTATTATTTATTAACATGTAATTTAAATTACAGGGTAATATACAATTTTATAGAGCCTAGCTGCGGAGACTATTAGCTCTTACATTTAAAATAATACATTTATATATTTAGATTGAGACCTAAGAGTAATTTGTTAATATTTTCGATATTTAAGGTATTTGGAGTTTTAAGTACATCATAAATTGATTTATTTTGAAAAATGGATTTAATAAGAGGTTTTGATACTTCACAATTTTCAAGTATGTGTGTTATACTTAATGTTGAGTTGCAGGTGTCGCATGTCGGGGGGTTGTTTTTCGTAAGCAGATGTTGGTGGGTGATACAGGTGTGACCGAGTCTTAAACGCACAAAGTTGGAGATCTTATGTTTTGATATGTCTGTAGGATAACGTGGTTGAGACATATCGACATTAACTTTTTTGTAATGGTGGTGATAAAGGCTCCATTCGATTTCCAGTTTGCTTTTTACGGTTTTATGTATGAATGTTGAGAGGTCTTTTTTGCTGAATTCATTGAATTTATATACTGGGGCGACTTTAGCAG
Source organism: Philhelius festivus (assembly GCA_963931855.1). Lineage (NCBI taxonomy): Eukaryota > Metazoa > Arthropoda > Insecta > Diptera > Syrphidae > Philhelius > Philhelius festivus. Next base: position 15,804 of record CAWVOZ010000208.1, on the reverse strand, counting down.
AAAACGCAGCTTTATCAGCTTCCTCATTACCACGAATATTAGCATGGCCAGGTGTCCACATTAACTTAATTTTATTTGGCATCATTATGATCTTATTTCTTATTGCAGAGACTAGTTCAGTGTTGTTGTTTGGATTGTTTATTGCTTTTAAAACCGATATACTATCGGAGCATATAACAAATTTCCCACTGCGGTTTGCAATTGCCTTGGTTGCTTGAAAGATAGCAAATGCTTCTGCGGTGAAAATTGATGCAAATTCAGGTAGTGTACCAATGCTTAAAATATAGCCATCTTCGAGTGTAACGGCAAACGAGGTATTAACTTCTGATTTGGATCCGTCAGTGAATATGAACTTCCATTTTTTATTTTTAAGTTCTGATGAGATGTCAGCAAATAATAAGCAATATAGTCCATTGTTGGTGTTTGTCTTTTTATGCTGAGCTAATGTCAAAATAATCGATTCAGGATTTATTTGCCATGCAGGGTGCGATAGCACAGAGTTGTGTGGCTTTTTGATTGGAAGTTCCATTTGCTGTGCTCTTTCAAGGATTAAACTTATTGCAGAAGGGATACGTTTTCTGCATTTGTGTCCTATAGTTTGGTGAAAGTCTTTATCAATGACAGAGTTTTTTGAAAAGACTAACTTCGCAATTAGTCTTGATGTTATTTCTTCAAAACGTTGTTCGACCGTTGGGAGACCCGCTTCTGCTAGAATATTTTTGATTGGTGTTGTAGGAAAGGCGTTGATGCTCCTTCTCGCTGCTTGATGGTAAGTAGGTTGTATTATTTTGAGAGTTGTTTTTGGAGAATTGCCATAAATATAAATTCCATAATCAATTTTACTTAGAATTAACATTTTGGTAACATATGATAAGGTATTAATATGTACATGGCTTTTCTTACTGGCTAAGTACTTAATAATATTGACTCTCGCAGCTAGGGATTTTTTTAAATTTAAACAATGCTCTTTCCAACTAAACTTATTATTAAATACTATTCCTAGGATATTAAGGCTATTTACATTAGCAATTTGTACATTATTTATACTTAAAATAATTTCAGGGCAATTGATTTTTCTGCATACATGTAACATCTTGCATTTTTGTAAAGATAGTTTTGCTCCCGAAGTTAAAGACCATTCTAAGATGTCATTAACAGCATTATCAAATAAAGTTTTGCATTTATTTAAATCATTAATTTTGCTTAATATATAAATGTCATCTGCATAAAAACAGGTATCTAATAGTTTATAGTTATTCAATATAGTTGAAATGTCATCGAAAGCAATTATAAACAAAACAACAGATAATGGAGATCCTTGGGGGATACCATTATGCAACGAGTAAGCGTTAGAAAAACAATAATTTGTCCTTGTAAAGAACTTTCGATTGGTTAAAAATGATCTTACATAGGCAAAGATTTTTTTTCCAACGTCCCATGTTCTGAGTTTATCGAGCACTATATGCAAACCGATCCGGTCAAAGGCTTTTTCGAAGTCAAGCGAAAGCACGGACACATGATTTTTGGAAGACAATGCTTTAGAAATATAGTAGTCTAAGTGAAGATGTGCGTCAATACATCCTCTGTTTGTTTTAAAAGCTACTTGGTTAGAGGATATTAATTTTTTTGTTTCAACATACCACATAAGGCGTTGTGCAACAATTTTTTCCAATATTTTAGAAGGGCAAGATATGAGAGATATAGGGCGGTATCCATCAATTAAGGTTTTGTCTTTATTTGGCTTTGGTATAGGCAGTAACGTCGCAGTTTTCCAACTTTGTGGGATAACTCCTGTATCAAGAACGTTGTTGTACAGTTGGACGAGTCTTTGCTTAACATCAAAAGGCAAATTTTTAAGCATAGGGTAACTAATTCTGTCTCTACCAGGTGTTTTACCTTTAGTTTTGTGCAAACTTGCTTCAAATTCAACCAACGAAATAGGTTCTTCGATCCGCAGAGCGAAAATGTTGTTAGTGGGTGCATAAGATGAATAATTAAGAAATTCATCTTTTTTGATTTTGAAGGTCGAGTGGAAGTTTACGTCCTTTGAATACTCGGACCAAGTTTGAGAAAAAAGATTACATATTAGTGCTGGGTCAGCAATAAATTTGTTCGTTGATTGGATGCCCGATATTCTTAGTGGATTGGGATTTCCTGTAAGTCGGCGGATGTTTTGCCAAATTTTGGTAGAGGAAGATTTGGGATTTATGGTAGAGGTGAATTCTGCAAAACTTTTGGATTTACTTTCTTTGAGTTCTGAACTTAGCATTTGCTTTCTTATACAAAACTAAATTTAATTGTGTAGGTGATTTTTGGAAATCTTTTAACGCTCTCATTTTGTGTTTACGCAGTGTGGAAAGAGTTGTGTTCCACCAAGGAACAATTCGTTTTTTCTGTAATTTACTAGATGTTATTGTTTGTGGTATTGAAATGTTAGCAGCAGTTCTGATTGCTTTTTGAATTAAAGCTGCTTCTTTGTTGATATTTGTCGTTGAAGGCTTGTCCAATAAGTATTTTGTAACAGTTTTTTGAAAAGTTCCCCAATTTGCAAAGTCGGTTTTGAATTTAGGAATCGGAGAAGAGTATGTCCGTGTATTACCTAAAATTGTTGATGAAATAATGGGGAAATGGTCACTGTTGTGAAGGTCAGCTAAAGTTTTCCAGGAAGTCATTGGAAAAAGATCGGGTGAGCAGCAAGTTATGTCAATATGAGTCAATGTATTATGTGTTGAAAGGTGGGTTGGCGAGCCATCGTTTAGGAGAATAAGATTTTCACTTAGAAGAAAGTCTTCAAATATTTCCCCTCTTTTGTTTGTGACTGGTGAGCCCCAAAGCGTATTCCACGCATTTATGTCTCCACCAATGATCACGGGAGAGTCAGTTTGACCTATAATAATGTCAATATCATTTTTACAAAAAGTCTGGTTTGGATGGATATATAAACCGATATAGGTTATTTTAATCTGAAGTTTTAGTTCAACTGCCAGAGCCAAGATATTTGAATTTATAGGTCGAATTGTGTGTGGGATATTTTTCTTTATCAATAAGCATATACCTTGTTTACATGTAGTGTTATTGGGAAGATTTTTGAAATAACCTATGTAGCTTTTAGGAATGATGGGAGTGGTATTAAATGGGCAATGAGTCTCTTGTAGTGAAATTATACTAGGCTGTTGGTCCTTAATCAAAATACTTAGTTCATCTAAGTTATTTAAAAGACCTTTAATATTCCATTGAAGAATATTTAGAGCCATCTCTTGCGGATAGTTTTGGATACACGATTTTTTTCTACTTGAAGCAGGAAAATTGTGATTACTAGTTGTTGGATTTGTTATTTGATAAGATTGTGTTTGTGGTAGATATAAAGGGTTTCGTAGATTTGAGTTGTTAAGATATTGACTCTGCGATCCAGAAGGTGAACCATTTGAGCTCCTTGCGGGGCTCAGATGATTCAGCCTCTGAGTCGCAGAGTCAGAATTTTGGTTGCAAGAGATGTTTTTATATGTCGTCATCGTCGTCGTTTACAAATGGATTTTCGTTTTGTTTTGCACTGTCATTGACAAGAGATAATTGTTGCGATAAGGCGGCGGTGGACGTGGATGGAGAGGTGTTAGAAATATAATTGTTTGAGTTGGTGTTTGATGAGAATTGTATTGAGGATGGTGTATTTTTTAAATTTAAGAGTGATTCTGCTTGTGCAGAAGAGGAATTATTTGATGCTGAGGTTGAGGTAATGGTATTAGTGGAAGAGTAATCTGTTGAAGAGTGAGCGTAAGATAAAGATGAAAGAGGGAGAGAGGAAGATTCGTTGACTTTTTCAGAGTTCATTTGATTTGTGATAGGAGAGTTCTGAGTGGATTTTTCGTTATTTTTTGAGCAATTTTGTTTTGTTGATTTGAGTGATTGTGATGTGTTTATGGTTTTGGGAGCTTGTAAAGGTGTTGCTTGGAGAGGATTAGCTTTTGTTTGAGGTTGATCTTTGATTTGAGCATTTTTTTCTTTTGCGGTATTTTGTTTCAGCTTTTCAGCAAATGTATTTGATGACGTGGAGGCTTGAGTCGGGTTAAGCTCATTATACATACGCTTAGCTTCACCCATAGTGCATTTGTTTGTAGTCTTAATTGATAAGATCTCTTTTGCTTGTTTGTAGCTAGGGCAAATTTTTGACGAGGATGGGTGGGCAAGAGAACAATTTGCACACATAATGCGCGTGCAAACCTCTGGAGAGTGTGGGGGGAGACTGCAGGAGTCACATTTGGCGTTGCCGTTGCACCGTTTAGTAGTATGACCTAACAATTGGCAATTTTTGCACCGCATAGGATTTGGAATATATTCCGTAACTCTAGCATTATAGAAACCAATTTCTATTGATTTAGGTGGAGTGAACAAGTTAAATGTAAATAATATAAGACCAGAAGGTTTTTGCTTACCATTTTCGTCAGTTTTGGTATATTTGTATACTTCAATGACACCTTGATTTTTCATTTCAGATACGATTTCTGATTCGTTAACATTAATAAGGCACGGCGCGTATGCTATACCTTTTGATGAATTCAGGCGATCGTGAAGTTTTACTTCTACTTGGCAAACGTTGCCCAAGTTGTTTACTTTAAGGAACTTATCGGCACTTTTTTGGGATCTAGCCATGATAAGTAGGCTACCGTCGCGAAGCAGAGATATTTTATCATATTCAGTGCTAATATTATCTACTGATTTTTTCAAAAGGAAGGGACTTAAGGATGACAAGGGTTTATCTGTATTTTTTGAGGTAATTACAACAAATTTAGGATTTTTTGTATTTAATATAAGTGGGAGATCGGGGAAATTATCAAGAGGTATGTTGTTAGTTCTTTGTTTTTTGCTTGGTTGGGTATCCAAATCAGGATCAAGTTGCCTGAATCGACACCCGTCGGTCCTACTTGGCCCGGGGGCCATTTTAATATCTTGAAACAAGCACTCGCAGAAGAAAATAAGAACAAAATTCACTTAGGAAAAAAAATGTATTATTATTGATAAGAGGTGTGTGGTATAACGGGAGATACCGGTTTGCGCAGTTGCGACAAAAAATAAAGGCACACGACAGGAGGAGAACGATGTAATCAGTTCGAAGGCTAGTCGGTGACTATATTTATAAATTAATTGACATTACACTATTATTTAAAAAAAAAACATACAATTTATAATATTTTACTATAAAATTAAATATTTAAGACTGTATATATTATTTGTTGTAAACTGGGTATTGTAGTGTAAGCAGATCTTAAATATTAGTACTAGAATATTGTATTGTAGTATACCACTTATTTAGGGTTGATAAGTTTACAATATAGATATAAGGCATTCTAAAAGGAAGTGCCGAGAAATAAAAACGTGTTTGATTTCCTAATCGTGAGACATCACAAAAGTCGAACGGAAAATCATGTTTTCACGAGCAAACATCCCCGTCCAACACCGACCAGGCTAAGATGGAGAAAAGTACCTTCGACGGATGCACTGCAACCCTTTACCAATCCTAAATGGTGAGGAACATAATATTTCACGCGAAAAGTTACAGTTCCTTAAAACCATAAAACAAATTTTGATTATAAGTTGGGCTCTTGACCAGTTTTGTTTGGATTACTGGAATTTCCAGTTTGGATTGACTCCATGTCTTGCCATCTTGGGAGTGGAATTCCTGTCATATGTATGATTCAGAGTGAATTTTTTCATGGACCGCCTATCACGCGATTCTTCTTGAGTACCTGCTTTTGCTGTTTTTCGAAGAGGCTTTAAGAGTATAGTTCTGACTGATGGTCCAGGTCCGCACAAAAATCTGCCAGCAGTTTGGAGTTGCAATGGAAATGAAGGGGTGTTGGTGAAAAAGGGAAACTAATTGGCTGGTGAAACTTGGTGTGGTAGAATTTACCGCAACACACCCAAGGACGAGTTAAAATCCTTTGAACCCACGAAACGGGTCATCCAAGCTATTATCCGCCAAAAAAAGGTCCTGACATATGCGCCTAATTTAACACTTAATATATCTTAAGGAGAACAATAAGACAAAAATATTTAGGCTTTTTTCTGTAATTGTCAGTTTTATCAAGAACTAGAAAAAATAGAACAGTCTGATTGATAGGAGCAGTAAATACTTAATTTCATGCCTAAGTACTCGTAATCGTATAATGTACCTTATTTCACAATTTTGGAAAAAAAATCAGTATACATTTTTTAATTTTATTTTTTAAATTTTGAGTTTGAAAGAAGGCTTGTAACGAAGCGTTACAATTTTTAAACAATTTAATCACATTACCGAGCAAAATGCTGCGACACCAACGACCCCTAACCATATTACCGAGCAAAACGCTACGACACCTGCATACCGCATTATTAAATAATTATATTGCACATTCAGTGTGCACATGGAGTCATGTGATTACCACTCAATCGGAATCACATGCAATTTTGTCATTTATTTCGTGTAATTCACACTGAGTCTTAGCCGTAGATTTAATAAGTGGACGTTGGGAAAATGACAAAATTGTCTTTTATTCTCGTCCGGTGTTGGATACCAATCTAGAGTATAGAGAATCTAAGATCGGGCCGCAAACAAAAACCTTGTATAAGGCGTTTCGGTGACAGATAGGCAACACCGCATTGGTGAAGCTAATCTTAACTTTTTTTATAAAATAGTAGGGTTTTTATTAGCTAGAGTAGTCGAGTTTAAAGATTAATAGGAGCATTAGCTAGAGGGGGGGAATATTTATTATTATTATTAAGAGTATTATAAGTTACTAAACCAACCCGTTTCTTTCCTTTGATCTCCTCTTCAAGGCAGCTCATTGGACAGGTTCTCTTCATAGAGTTCCACCCGTTTATTTCCCTAGGTTGCGTGCTAGGGACAAGAGTTTTCTATAAGAATTCTCGACCGTTTATTTCCTTTGGGTTCCTCTTCAAGGAAGCTCACTGGACAGGTTCTCTCGTTACAGTTCCACCCGTTTATTTCCCTAGGTTGCGTGCTAGGGACACAGGGCTTCCGATAAGGTTCCCGAATCCGTTTCTTTCCTTTGATCTCCTCTTCAAGGCAGCTCATTGGACAGGTTCTCTTCATAGAGTTCCACCCGTTTATTTCCCTAGGTTGCGTGCTAGGGACAAGAGTTTTCTATAAGAATTCTCGACCGTTTATTTCCTTTGGGTTCCTCTTCAAGGAAGCTCACTGGACAGGTTCTCTCTTTAGAGTTCCACCCGTTTATTTCCCTAGGTTGCGTGCTAGGGACACAGGGCTTCCGATAAGGTTCCCGAATCCGTTTCTTTCCTTTGATCTCCTCTTCAAGGCAGCTCATTGGACAGGTTCTCTTTATAGAGTTCCACCCGTTTATTTCCCTAGGTTGCGTGCTAGGGACAAGAGTTTTCTATAAGGATTCTCGACCGTTTATTTCCTTTGGGTTCCTCTTCAAGGAAGCTCACTGGACAGGTTCTCTCTTTAGAGTTCCACCCGTTTATTTCCCTAGGTTGCGTGCTAGGGACACAGGGCTTCCGATAAGGTTCCCGACCGTTTCTTTCCTCTGACCTCCTCTTCAAGGTAGCTCACTGGACAGGTTCTCTTTTTAGAGTTCCACCCGTTTATTTCCCTAGGTTGTGTGCTAGGGACACATTATATGAAATACCGTGTTATTTATTTAAGCTTATGAATACTGTAGTATATGAAGTACCGTGTTATTTATTTTAAGAAATATTGTTAATAAAAGTATATGAAATACCGTGTTAGAAATACGAAGCCAAATAAAGTAATTGAAAGTTTTGGAGTATTAAAAACATTATTTCATTCGGAGCTTTAGACCCTCCAAACCCAAGTTTGTTGCTTCTTTGGGAAGAACCCTGGACACCGACGAGTTATACCTCAGCCACGAAGAAAAAGCATCACAAATTGGCGCCCGAGCAGGGACATTTTGAAGGATCAACCGCACTCCGACCGCCGACCGAACCGAAATTTTTCAAGGCAATACCGACCGCCGTTTTACTCCGATTAGCCGTTGAAAAATTTATCCGTACTCCGACCTCCGATTTACCTGTGACCCTTCGAAAAGTTCCACCGTATGACAGATCCGCCGCCCAGACCCCACTTCGCATCACCCAGCTCAGCAGTATCCAGCTTCAACATGACCGACTTAGATGAAGCAGAAACGAGCGAATATAATCCGTACAAAAATCTCGGATTCATATATTTCCTGAAGAAACCCGAACTAATTGAAGTATTATCAACGAGAAAGTTGGAAACGAGTGGCAATATGCAAACCCTTCGCAAAAGGCTAAGCCAGCATCTTAAGGAGCTCCGAACGCATAAATCAACCCAGAACCTCTGCCAGGAATGGGAAAGCACCGTAGAAGTCAGAAATAACATAGACCCTGCTGATGAAGCGATGACTCCCATTAAGCCGCCAACAGCAAGCCACGAAGAGACACTGCCGCGATTAGCCACCAAACCAATACCGCCGCCTAAACCAGAAATTCGCCCGCAGCCTTTAGCCTACCTCACTTTAAGTTACGAAGCCGAAGTGATGAACACAGTCCGTAAATGGGGCTTAAGGTATGATTCCAATGGTAATCCCTTAGAATTTCTAGAAAGGATAGAAGAACTAACCAGTTGCTACAACATACCCCCGAACGACATACTGAGATCGTTGCCGGAAATATTCCGAGGAACCGCACTGGAATGGTTACGTATTAAGAGAGAAAGCTTATCAACCTGGACAGAATTCCGCAGCTTGTTCCTACAACACTTTTTGCCAGCCCGGTACGTATACCGTCTCGAGGATGAAATCTTTAGGAAGCGCCAAGGCCCCCGAGAACGAGCAAAGGACTTTATTATGGCAGTACAGTATCTGATTCGCCAGCATCCTCGCTTTACCGCCGCCGACTCCATCGATAGGATATACGAGAACCTACGACCAGAATATCGATACTACGTGCGACGAAGAGACTTCGAAACGCTAGAAGAGTTGATGATACTAGCAGAGGAATTCGAAGCGATCAGAAACGACGAACGAGGATATCGCCCTGCACCTGCTCAGAATCATTCCGCTCCGATAAGTAGGGTACCACAACTTAATGGCCGAGCGCCCAGAGCACTAGCAGTTACCACACCGCCGCCGTACGACCGATCCACACATTGTTGGAACTGCAAGCAACGAGGACACCGAAAACAAAATTGCCGCCGACCGTTTCATTTATTTTGCTCTTATTGTGGCCAAGATGGGATTTTATCAAAAGATTGTCATTGCCACCAAGCCCCCGTTGCCGTTGTGAATACTCCCCCAGAATTAGATCCCCGATTTTTCGTTCCAATTAAATTGAACGACCAGATGTACCAAGCCTTAGTCGATACCGGATCTACGAAGACGTTTGTAGGAGACGTTTTAAGATATAAATTCCGGCTATTGAAGACGCCTATGCGGGAGTACCAAAAGACTATCCATATGGCTAATGGGAAACCAGTCCTCACATCAGAACACTATACAGTGACTATCTATATAGGCGAAACACCCGTCACCGAGGAAGTGTCATACTTACCAGGGTTAAGTGAACATGTAATTTTGGGAATGGATACACTAGGCAAGGTAGGAATACAACTATTTGTTGAAGGAAAACGAATCACAGAAAGAAAAAATTCAAAAGAATGTCAAGCTGACCGCCAGATTACCATTCCGCCGCCACCGCCGCCTCCGCCGACCTTCAACGTACACACATCATCACTGGTAAATGATTCGATCGCAGCAAGTAGTACGCATAAAGCACCTACCTGTATCCACAAAATACCGAAGGAATTTAAGCCAGAATTCCCAGAACGTGGCAGGTCATCAGTTCGCACCAGACAGACAACCGGGACTGAACAACCCGAGTCAAAAACCAAGACAATTTTTCATAATGCTAATTTTAAACCATGTACATTACAAATATCATAATTTTTAGAGTTTAAGTCATTTTATAAGTTAGGCCCCCTATGTGCCAACAAATTTCTACCCTTTATTTATATTATCCTCAAGTTTCACAATTGTATATATTAAGTTCAATAAAAAACCTTGAAACCTTGAAACCTTGAAACCTTGACAAAATTGTCTTTTATTCTCGTCCGGTGTTGGATACCAATCTAGAGTATAGAGAATCTAAGATCGGGCCGCAAACAAAAACCTTGTATAAGGCGTTTCGGTGACAGATAGGCAACACCGCATTGGTGAAGCTAATCTTAACTTTTTTTATAAAATAGTAGGGTTTTTATTAGCTAGAGTAGTCGAGTTTAAAGATTAATAGGAGCATTAGCTAGAGGGGGGGAATATTTATTATTATTATTAAGAGTATTATAAGTTACTAAACCAACCCGTTTCTTTCCTTTGATCTCCTCTTCAAGGCAGCTCATTGGACAGGTTCTCTTCATAGAGTTCCACCCGTTTATTTCCCTAGGTTGCGTGCTAGGGACAAGAGTTTTCTATAAGAATTCTCGACCGTTTATTTCCTTTGGGTTCCTCTTCAAAATTCAAAATTGGAATTGTTCTTCATCGTACGTGTCTTAGTTGTTTTTCCGAAATACTGTTTTTTGCTGTTGAAGCAGCTTTTTAACCATCCCTTCTGCCTAAGCCAGTCTTGACTACTCTAGTGGGTACAATAGTGCATTATAGTGCACCAAGTATGCAGTTCTTTCCAAAGTCTAAAAAATTGGGATACAAAATTTGCCATAACTTCAAAATGAAGAGCTAAGTGCCCTGATTGCAAATATCGAGGTCCAAGACGTTTTCAACGTGGCCTTCTTAGCGCAAGAAGTAGCCTATTCTTATCGCGTCTGGCAGGCAGAAGGCTGTCTGTAAAACGTGTTGGACGTCAATATTTTCAATCAGGGGGCTTAACTCTACATTTTGGCAAATTTGTTAACACAATTATTTAGACTTGGAAATAACTGCATACTTGATGCACTATTATGCACTATTGCTCCCACTAGAGTAGTCAAGACTTTCACATTTTTTTGTAAATAACTATAAAAGGCCTATCTAATTACGCTAATTATTTTTTGTTAACAATTACACCCAAAAATTGCTGTGGGCTCTTAGTCTAGTAGTATGAAATGGTGCCTTCTAACAGAATCACCAGAAAAAACTCTCCTGCTTTATAAAGACCCCTAGATTATTCTAGTCACAACCAAGGGCAATAACTCTCCATTTCAATAGGAACTGTAATTTCTTAGATGTTTTGTTTAAACAGATGACATTCTTGTATTTGATGCACTTACACCAAATACACTACCTCTTCCCTCCATATTCATAAGCAATGCTCCGATTTGTTTTCCCATCACTTTGAATAGGTTCCATATCACACCTTTCAAAAAAAAAAAAAAAACCTGTGACACTTTTTGTTTCCGACTGAACGAATGTCTTTCGTACGGAACAAAACCTTAACAAGGGAATAATTTGACCGGCTAGTGACCGGCGGCGGCGGCTGCGGTGGCGGCGGCACGGTGTTATTTATGGCTAATTAATAACCTCTAATGGATCGGAGCACGGCGGGTAATTTATAGTTGTTAACCAAAATGTTTTTGTTGTTGTAGCTGTTTGTTGTGCATAAATCGTCAGGTTTTTGTTTTGTTATAAATGTGTGTATGGGTTTTCTGGTGATGTATCCTTTTTGTGCTCCATGGTAATCTTCCATCGTCCATCGTCGTCGTCGTCTTTTTCAACTTATTTTTCCTGTGGGAATGAATAGCATGGATTATCATATAAACATCAGAGTCGAATGAAGCTGAAGGTTTAATAGTTTCATATATTATGACACCAAGGTGCGGGTGGTCTTATTTTCACTTTGAGTTTTTGTTTTTTGTAACCTCTTCGGCTACAGAGATAGCGTAATTCATAAAATAAAATACGGAACTGGCTTTGTTTTGATTTAAATTAAATCGAATTAATAAAAGTTGAAAGTGTGACTTTTAAGTAAATATTTGTAAAAAGGAATGCAAACATTTTAATAAAATAATAAAAAAAACAAGTAAATAGCGCAACATTTTAAGCGGCTTAGTGTTAAGGTAACTTAACTTTAAAGGAGCCTACTAAATCTTTGTTAATATTAAACATTTTCCAACATATGTACCTAAAGTTATGGCAGTTCATGCAAAAAACTAGTTAACAGTTTTGTTTTGATGATTTGGAAATTTGAAAAAATATTTTTTTCGAAAATTTTTTCAATATTTCAATATTTTTTTTTCTCAAATTCAAAGGAGCTCTAGCCTACAATTTTTGGTTAATATCGGTAAAGCGGTTCTGTGACAGGTACCGTTAATAACAATTTTTATATTTTTTTTGACCAAAAATAATAATGTAATGTTGGACTAATTTTTACTTGCGACTTATAGGTACTATAAGGCAAGTTATGCATTCGTAAAAAAAATCGAACTCGAGATTTTGATCAAAGTTGACATTACGATGATAGTGAAGACTAAAAAAGTGGGTCTCGCAATTCTGTCTGTCTGTCAGTTCGACAACAGCCTAAACGGCTCGGCTGATTTTCTTCAAACTTGGTAGATATGGGTTTTGATTTTTTGCCCCCACACGTTTTTTTCTTTTTTTTTTAGACCAAAAATAACGGTACCTACCATACGGTTTTTTTTCGAAATTTTATAAATATTTTTTTTTTCTCAAAAACTGTTCGACAGATTTTAAAAATAAAAATACAAACAAAATTAATTTAGTTAAAGCTAGGTAACGGTTGAAAAAAAATTCCGAAAAATTGTTATTGAGGGTACCCCCCATGGAACCATTTTTTTGTTTTAGATTTTCTCAAAAACGGTACAACGGCTTTTGATCATTTTTTTTTTGCTAAAGCTCCCCAAAAATTTAAATAGAATTGTGTACTCAAATTTAAAATTTTTTTTTTTCAAAACTCAATATTTCGAGAACCCAATGCTAGATTTTTTTTAAACATGATAGATAAAAGTTTCTCAATATAATCTACAAGATGTGAGAACAAAAACTTTATTTTACCTAAAACTAAAGGTACCTACCATACAAATGCTAAAAAATTAAAAAAATGGTTTTCAAAAATCGTATTTTTCTCGAAAACGGCGCCTAGAATTTTGATAAAATTTTTTTTCTTTCAATAAAATTTTACGATCTTTAATTTAATAAAAAAATTTTGAAATTAAGATATTACAGCTTGTTTTTTTCTTAAAAATCTTTTAAGAAGTTTGTATATAAAAGCTTTTTTTTTAATAAACCAGTACAACGACTTATAATTTTTTTCTTGCATAAATTCATATTTGCATAGCATTCTGTTTATGTCTCTTACTACTAAAAGAATTTGAAAAATTAATTTTATCCTTATGAACAGTTTTCTCTACTAACATTCGTTTTTAAAATTCCTAGTACATTACATAGGAGCAAGTTCGTGCGACCCAGTCGTCCATTTTATTTTTGTGAAAATCGTTTAATCAGTTTTTGAGATAAATAAGATTTTTCATAACGGCTGTATTGCAAGTACCGTTAGTTTTTTTTTTGAAGCTTGTAACTCGCTGTGGTGGAAAGAGCTAAGGATTTTTGGGACACAGCACAAATTAAGGCTGTGTTGGGTTCCTGGTCACAGTGGTGTCCTAGGTAACAAAAACTCTAAAGAGGTGGCAAGAATAGGATCAACACTTGATTTTAATGAGGTCGACACAACAGTCCGGGTCCCACCCTGTAATCTTAAACAGGTAATCGAGAACAAATTTCAAGCTACAACATACAAGATATGGAACTCGCTTAATAATTGGCTTATAACCAGAAAACTAAGGCCTAGTTTCAGCAAAAAAAAAAAAAACAAAAGACCGACATTATCACCCAACTAGTAAACTATCTCTATCTCTTCTCGTCAGCATCACCACAGGTCACAACTGGGTTACCACAAGAAAAAGATGAAACTCAAAATGGAATACATATTCAGAAGAAGCGCTGACGAAGAGATAGATGAGGTTATTCCCACTTCCTGTATCACTACCCTGCGCTATATCATCTGAGAAACAGGCACCTACTAGGGAGACACTTCTTCAACGAAGGACACATATTCAAATGTATTAACGCTCCCAAATGGCTTAAAAATCCTAAACTCTATAAACCCGATGGCCACGTGACTGGAAATTGCTTCCAACTACAATCAAAAGACATAAAAAAAGTCACCGACGACAATGATAGAATGAATGAAAATTACTGAACGATGCACGTATTTTTTGCAGGAGTAGCACCAACGGGGAATGGGCACCTCGCCTAAGCACCAGCGATTGCAACTCCTACGGTGAACGCGAACGTCGATGAGTTTATGGGGCCACATCTTCCTTATTGATATGTAGGTAAAATCTTCTTGAGCAAGGGACAGCCCCTTCGACATATTCAGCAATCCTGACCAAAGAAACATACACATACACCAAACACAGATATATCAAACTCTTCTACCAGACGTTAAAAGGGAATCCTTACGGGTCTGGTGGAGGGATGATTTCTCAAGCGAGGGTAAAAGGAAATGATCACCCCCTTAAAAGGTATCTTCCTCTCCTCAACCAGGTGATTGTGTGACGACAGACATTTCTCCGTCATTTCAGACTACAGCTTGCTGAAATACATCAACATTTTTAACAGGCTTGAATTACATCGGATTCTCATAGGTTTCAGTGCATGAGAGTCACAATCCCTAGGATATTAAAATATTAGAAACAGTGTTGTCAAGCCATTATAAAAAAATCACTTCCGCAAATCCGTAATATTTTACTCTCAAAATGTCAAAACAAAAAGTTGGTTGACGATAAGTATTCACCATAATGAGATTTTCCTTCACTTTTAAATGTTTGCCAAGCAACATCAACTAATTGCAATTCACCAACTTACGGGCTCTTTAGTTCATTTATGGGTAATATCTCCAGACTAACAAGTCTGGTCCCTAAGGCATAACCCACCAAACGATTATGCAAATGCAACTACACCATTTGTCTTGATTGGAAGCCATTTCCCGTTAAGTCAAAATCCAAGCCAAATACGGAGACTTTGGTAGCTCTGCAACTGAAAATCTCTACAAATTGGTCAACAATTACGACTCATATCATTGATATAGAGAATACGCAAATTCAAAACAACAATTTGAAACAAAATTAAACGTTTGATGGTAGTCAGTCAGTCAAATTGATTTGATTGCATTCAATTACTTTACTCATATGTGTCAGTTGCGAGCTATTTGCCATCGTATCTATGCGCAAAAATCTCTTGATCGAAGCCACCTGCTTCCAATAGTCCAGCAAATGCATTCCACAAATTCACCTCTAAAAGGTTTTTAATTGCATTCCACATGACGCTCCGTTCTGAGTAGCTACTCGTACAATGAAAATCCACTACTGGTAAAGGTAATTCCACACAAGTGTCAAATTGAATGTCAAAAGGCAAAATGCATTCTCCATTGAATATGCTTGGATATCATAAATCCATTATGCAGTCCATATGACAAATCGTGATCGATATGAAATTAGATGGAGGGTATAAGATATCGAAGACAGTAGGAGATATTGTGAATGTGAACGAGGGAGATGGAATGTTAAAATGCGAATAAGCCTTGGGGCAACGATTGGAAGAATAATTGAAAATCATGTTCATCTCTTTAGCCTGTCAATAGAAATCCAATTTGTCTGGACTGAAATTTAAGCAGGAGCGGTATGAGCTCAGCACGTTGATGTGAGGCCCCTTTGAGACTGTATGTTTCAGTTGGAAATTAATTTATTGTTAGCTCAGAAACATTATAAGAGTTCTAATTTTAAAACTTGATTTAGCAGAATAC